>SZYD01002113.1:0-53081 GCA_009363875.1 Mikania micrantha | reverse complement strand
ACATCACCATCATAAGATTTATATCTATATAGATATATACACAAAGCACATATACACGACCAAATACTTGCATGTGCACAAGAAACAAAATGCCACACTAACCTATTTCATCACCATCACCTCATTTCAACCAATCCATTCCTTTCCTCTCTTCCCCCACACACATCAACCACTTACCCCCTCTTCTTTTTCTTACACACCCACCGCCCAACCCCTCCTCTCCTCTTCCCCTTTATTCGGCCAACACACCCACCTACCATCACTTCTCATTTTGATCTTCTCAACTCAAGAAAACACTCTCATATCTCCCCCTCTCAAGCTTCGACCGAGTTCCAGCCCTTCTTCCCCAAGAGATCGACGGTTTTTGAGGTCCTCAAAACAAGACGCTCAAGTTCAAGGGTTCGTTCGACACAAAGGTTAGATAGTGAGTCTCTAAAACTTGAAAACCTTATTCTATCTACTACTCCTTATTGTCTCACAAATCTCGACAGCCCCTAAACATTTATAATGAACTTTTCAAAAACATACAAGCATGAGTTTTGATGACAATGTCCCAAAAACACACATGCATGCACATGCATGTGTGAAGATTCGACACATTCTAAACAAAAACCATGATTTCGGTACAAGGATCCTTACCCATTCAAAGAAATCGATTTTCATCCTATCTAATACACTAAATTCTATGGGGGACGAGAACACAAGATAATCCTTACACATGCAAGTCTTGCATGTGTTAATCCATGAGTTGGAAACTCATATCTCCTGTTTTCATACTTCTAGCTAACTCTAAAACCTCTCTACACACATTGATAGGTCCTAATCATCCTAAGAACCATCTCGAATCGTGGTTCACAAGTTCCCAACACAAGGTAAGGCTATACCTCTCTAAGGATTAATATATATATGCATGCATGTATGTAAAAATGAAAACTACAACCTTAAAATGCTTATATGTATGTCTCGAAAATTTGATCAGGTCTAGATATGATATTATTGTTGGAAATATTTTTAAAAAGATTGGGTTTTGATGATAGGAATGTTATATTGTTAATTTTGCCCCAAAAACCCAATTTCTAAGGCTTATAAGTACTTAAAATATCAAAAATTATGTTAACAGTTTTCTGGACAGAATGTATAACTAAAATGGACTCATAATAATGTTGGAATAAACACTCAAAAAGTTTGAGTATTTATTGTTATGTCTAGATAAGTTATGGATTTATTAAAATTCCTATAAATCTTGATAAATCATCAAAAATAGCTCCTGAGTGATAAAAATCCGAAAAATATAATTTATTTCGGTATGAATATAGTTAAAAGGCCTGGGAAAAATATTGAAACTAAAATTTATAGTTTAAACTAATTATTTGCCATTTAAAATGTTTGCAAAGGCTAAAAATACGAATTAAATTTGGTACTGTTCAAAATATGAAGTAAATATTTTTCCCAGTATTCTAATAATACTACTGGGAGGTCTCAGTAAAAATATGGTAATTTTTAGTGACTGTTAAGTATTTATTTGTTATTTAATATAATAAATAGTGTAAAAATCATTTTATATAGTAAATGACCTCCTAAATTTATGAAAGTGCTACAGTAGCCTTAGAACATGAGTTGTTCACTGTATAAAAAGTTTTGTAATTTTTACATATCGGGAAATATTTATTATAATATTAATGGGATGTAAATGTTTAAAAACTGTTTAAAATAGTAAACGAGCTTTAAAAATTCTGAAATTTTTACAGGAGTTAAATAACATCAGTATGAGACTATATAAAATATTTTCGGAATTTTTAGTGATCAGAATCATTATCTGGGAATTTTTGAGGATTTTAAAAACAAATTTTGATACAAGAGGTTAATATAAAACAATAGGGAATGAGTAAATAAAATTTTACCCAGACCCTTTACTGATAATAGCAATGAGGAAAAACATATAAATATGTAAACTATATCCATGTGTAATTATTAAACCCGAAAGGTTTTGAATACTTAAAAATATGGTTAAATGAGAACAATATCACATCAATGTTTATGGCATGAATATTTACTAAAATCTAAACATACATTAGGCAAGTGAACCAATCAAGATTTACCATCAATCCCTTCATTCGACAGATAACCAAACATCAGTAACAGGTGAGTTCATGTGATCCCTTTTCTTTTACTGTTTGGGATACTGAAAGCATGCTCCATAAATTGTTTATAAAATTTTATTTATGTGATAATGAACGTCCGTTTCAATAAAATTGCTTCCCCTAGACATTAAACTTAATTTACAACCATTAACTCATAAGTAGAGCCGGTGAGTAATGGGTAGTACTACTTGGGGAATCCCCCACGCACAGTGGCCCGAAAGGTGTGCCTTGTAAAAGTAAGGTTGAAACCCCACTGAGGTTATTGTCAACCGTTGTGGCATATATTCTTATGATACATAAATGACCGAGAGCAGGAACGGGTCTCGGAATTGGGAAGTATATTTGGTTTGACCATGTTGTGGGCTAAGTGTATGAGGCAAACGCCCGAGCATGGAACAGGGTTGGTTGTATTGTTATTGAATTATCACATGTTATATTATTACTAATTGTGTCATATTATTAAACTCATGTTCTCACCAACTATTTAGTTGACGTATTTTAGCATGTCTTTCAGGTTGAATTGGTAAGAGTAGGAGAACGGATGAGCTCCTAGAGGAATAGTGATGGCTTTAGAATGGAGTTGACTTAAGAACAATTTTATGATTATTGAATTATGTTTTTATTGGGCCCTGCGTGGCAAATTTAGACAATTTGTGGTGTGTTTGATACTTTATTTGCTTTAGTTTGCTTTGGGCTATGAATTATTTAAACTATGCTTCCGCAAAGTTAGTTAAATGATTTGAAATCAATCGTCATGCCTTTATCCCCTCGGGTTGGGGTGTGACAGGTTGGTATCAGAGCCCAAGGTTATAGAGAATGAGGTGCCTTATATACCTAAGACTATAACCGAGAGATTGGGACAAGTAGATAGGAAAATAGGATACATAGAAAATAGGAAATATTGCTTTAGGAAAGCTAGGACAAATTAAATTATCAAATATCTAATAAATTTATTGCAGGAAAATGGATGCGAAAGGTAAGGGAATCAGTAAGAGTGGACCATCAAGCCGACCGAGAGTCTTTGCGAGGAGAGATTTCCCACCAGCCGTTCGTGAGGAGTTACATCGACAGTTCCCGCAACACTACAGCCCGATGCCGGAAGATGCCTACATTTCTTCTTCGGAGACGGAACCTATGGAGCATGATGATGCCACGTCATCCACACCGAGTCGATCCCGTACTAGGTCCATGTCACCGTTACTACCTCGTAGGGAGCCGAGCGACGCACCGGTGAGGAGGCCTACCCGGTTATGGGGGCAAGGCCAGGAGCCTCTTCTTCATTCCGTATACCCAGGAGTGGGCCCCTTCACCCGGGTATGGGAGAGCCTCACGTGACCCAACCCGCGCGTCACAGCATACACGCAGGACACTCAGCAAGATATGGTAGGGAGATAGCCGGACCGAGCAGGGAAAGTGCTTCAGAGGGTAACCCACAACGAGAGGAAAATTTTATGTTGTGGTCAGCCATGTTCGAGCAAGAAAAGAGGGCAAGTCATCTAGCGGAGCAGTTCCAAAGGCATGTGGGAGCTGTAACACTACAACTGGAAATGACTCGTAAAGAACTTAAAGAATCCCGAGAAGCCAATCAAGCACTGAAGAAGAAGGGCTTCTTTTCATCCCTATGGGACTCCGTCCGTGGCAAGAAGAACTGAAGACCTTATCATTTAAATTAGTTATGTTTGATTATGAAACATTCTCTTTTGGGGCTGCGTACCCAATAATTCTATTTATGAAACAATGTATTAATGGGATGTGTTTCCCTGGAAATGTATGGTTGGATTATGAATGCAATATGAAACATTTGATTATGATGCAAATGACGTGATTGTTTGGTTGATAATATATGATACATAATGATGGGATTTGTTAAAATGATGTAATAAGCATGATACCAGTACTATTGATTGAACTTATCATTGATAATAAATTATGTACAATGGAATGATTTATATTTAACTCTTGATTGGTAAATTAATTATGTATTATGGTGATACGTTTACATACTCTGCTTAACTGCTCAACAAAAAAAAACTAATGACAATAAATTTCTCTACGTATGAAACTCATGATATAGAATGCCTCCCCGACGAAGCCAGCGACTGAACCGAGGTCAACCCAATGCTGAAACAAATCCAATTCCGCGCACCGGACGACGGAGGAATCCGCCACCACCTCCTCCGGAAAACTCCGTAAATCACGCTGAAAACAGGGAAAACCCCTTAGAGGGCAACCCAAACGCAGGAGGAAATGAAGGAGATCGAAATAGGGAAGACAGGATGACTGATCTTATCACTAGGCATATCCAAAACGCGATACCGACCATCGCAGCGCAAATCAGGGCAGATATGAATATGGAAAATCAAAACGAAAATATCCACGGAGCTGGAGGGCCAGAAATCGAACAAGTAGAAACAGAAGAACGTAAGGGGTGCTCATACAAGACCTTTATGGCCTGCAAACCAAAAGATTTTGAAGGAAAGGATGGTGCTGTAGGAGCAATAAGATGGTTGGAAGACATGGAGTCAGTGTTGGATATCAGCGATTGCAAGGAAGATAACAAGGTGAAATATGCAACTCACTCTCTTAAGGGATCTGCGTTAACCTGGTGGAACACTATCGTCAAGACTAGGGGACGAAACGCCATTAAAGCCATGAAGTGGAAGGATTTTAAGGATATTGTCACTGAAAAATTCTGTCCGATTAATGAACTGGAAAGAATCGAAGCGGAATTTCTAGCACATGAAATGGTTGGTTTGGACCACACCAAATATATCAATCGATTCAATGAGATGGCGTTACTTGTACCACACTTGGTTACCCCTGAGACTAAAAGGATTGGAAGGTACATCTGGGGTTTAGCACCACAAGTTAGGGGATATGTCAGGACAGCAAGGCCAGCTACTTTTCAGTCTGCAGTAGAGCTAGGAGGAACGCTTACTGATGAAATAGTGCGATGTGGGAAGATAAACCAAGAAAAGGTGGGAGATAAGAGGAAGGGGCAGGATAATAGGAATGATAGGAAAGGAGATCACAAGTTTAGGAGATTTGAAGGAAAAAGAAATGATTTTGGCAAGGCAAAGGAATCAACTGTACCCAGACCAGGGAGAAAGCTATACCTAGGAACTAGTCCTTGGTGTGACAAATGCAAGATACATCACCAAGGAGAATGCAACCCAAAGTATTGCTACAAGTGCAAGAAAGCAGGACATCTCCTCAGGATTGTAGAGCCAAGGATGTAGCTAGGTGTTATGAATGCGGAGACCCTGGGCATTTGAGGAATGTGTGCCCGAAACTGAAGAAAGAAAAGCCGCAGAAAGCAACCGGAAGAGCATTCGTACTTACCGCAACTGAAGCACAGAAGGATCCGGAAATGATAACGGGTACGTTTCTTTTAAACAATCATGTTGCTAGTGTATTGATTGATACGGGTGCTACATTTAGCTTTATATCCACGAAATTCCGATCCTTACTCGATAAGCAACCTACTTGTTTGAAAGATATATGTGAAGTAGAGATAGCCACTGGAAAAGTGATAAGTATAAAAGAATGTTGAAAGATTGTGAATTAGTTATGGAAGGACAAAAGTTTAAGATTGATTTACTGCCTATTGAATTAGGAGGCTTTGATGTAGTTATTGGAATGGATTGGCTAACCATGAATAAGGTAGAACTTAACTGTGAACATAAGACTATGACAATTCCCTTAGTTAACAATAAGAAGGTAATCGTGATTGGACATAAGGTGAGAGAATTACCGCAAATCATTTCGTATGCAAGACGGAGAGATATTCAAGGAAGGGAAACACGATTTACTTGGCCTATGTAGTCACCAAGAAAGAAGAAACAGTACCCAAGGAAATACCAATTGTGTCTGAATATATGGATGTATTCCCTGAAGAGTTGCCAGGAATGCCGATACCAAGACAGGTGGAATTCCGAATTGATTTGATACCAGGAGCAGCACCAGTAGCTAAAGCACCTTATCGTCTAGCGCCCTCCGAGATGCAAGAAATGGTGATTCAAATACAAGAGTTGATGGATAAAGGTTTCATAAGACCGAGCTTTTCTCCATGGGGAGCCCCAGTATTATTTGTGAAAAAGAAGGACGGAACGTTGAGAATGTGCATCGACTACCGAGAGCTAAACAAAGTTACTATAAAGAATCGTTATCCACTCCCCAGAATCGATGATTTGTTTGACCAACTTCAAGGGGCAAGCTATTTTTCAAAGATAGACTTAAGATCGGGATATCATCAATTGAGAGTTAGGGATGAGGATGTTCCTAAAACCGCGTTCAGAACTCGTTACGGACATTATGAGTTTATGGTAATGCCCTTCGGGCTTACAAACGCACCTGCTGTGTTTATGGATCTCATGAACCGGGTGTGTAAACCATACCTGGATAAATTCGTGATAGTATTTATTGATGATATACTAATATACTCAAAGAGTGCAAAGGATCATGAAGATCACTTACGAAAGATGTTAGAACTCTTAAGGAAGGAAAAGTTGTTTGCTAAGCTGAGCAAATGTGAATTTTGGATGAGGAAGGTACAGTTCTTGGGGCACATTATAAACGAAGAAGGAATACAAGTAGACCCTTCGAAGATAGAGGCAATCAAGGAATGGGAGACACCGAGAACTCCTACCGAAATAAGACAATTTCTGGGATTGGCCGGTTATTACAGAAGATTTATTGAAAATTTCTCAAAGATAGCTCTACCGTTAACTACGTTAACTCAGAAGAAAGTGACTTTTGAATGGGGAGAAGAACAACAAGAAGCATTCGACACTCTTAAGCAAAGGTTATGTAGTGCACCCATATTATCCTTACCAGAAGGGAATGAAGATTTCGTGGTGTACTGTGATGCTTCTAGAATGGGACTAGGTTGTGTGTTAATGCAAAGGAAGAAAGTAATTGCATACGCATCACGACAATTGAAAACTCATGAGAAAAACTACACCACCCATGACTTAGAATTAGGAGCGGTAGTGTTTGCTCTAAAGATATGGAGACACTACTTATATGGAACGAATTGTGTAATCTATACTGATCACAAGAGCTTACAACATATACTTGATCAGAAAATACTGAATATGAGACAAAGGAGATGGGTAGAATTGTTAAGTGATTACGACTGTGAAATCCGGTATCATCCGGGAAAGGCAAATGTGGTAGCAGACGCTTTGAGCCGAAAAGAAAGAGTGATTCCACTAAGAGTAAAAGCCTTGAAAATGACAGTAGGGATTGATTTAAAGGAAATGATACATAAAGTGCAACAGGAGGTCTTGTCCAAGGAAAACTTAAGAGAAGAATCATTGGCAAAAATTGAGAAACAATTTGATGAAGAAGATCAAGGTGGATTAAAGGCATATAAAGGGAAGATATGGATACCTCTACATGGGGGTATGAGAGAAATAATTTTAGAAGAAACCCATAAGTCCAGATACTCAGTGCACCCCGGTAGTGACAAAATGTACCATGAGTTAAAAGAAAAATTCTGGTGGCCTGGATTAAAAAGATCAATAGCAGAATATGTCAGCAAATGCTTGACTTGTGCAAGAGTAAAAGCAGAGCATCAAAAGCCATCTGGATTGTTACAACAACCAGAGATACCTGCATGGAAATGGGAACAAGTTACTATGGATTTTGTAACCAAGTTACCTCGGACCACCAGTGGTCATGACTCAATATGGGTAGTCGTTGATAGGCTAACAAAAACGGCACACTTTTTACATATAAGGGAAGATTACAAAATGGATAAGTTAGCAAAGATTTATATGAATGAAATTGTGTCGAGACACGGAGTGCCAACATCAATAATCTCGGATAGAGATAGTCGTTTCACTTCAAGATTTTGGCAAACACTTCAAGAAGCTCTGGGAACCAAATTAAAACTAAGTACGGCTTACCATCCTCAAACGGATGGGCAAAGTGAAAGAACTATCCAGACATTGGAAGACATGTTGAGAGCATGTTAAATAGATTTTGGAGGAAGTTGGGACACCCACTTGCCATTAGTTGAATTCTCCTATAATAACAGCTACCATACTAGTATTCAAGCCGCACCGTTCGAAGCATTATATGGGAGAAAGTGTAGATCACCACTATACAAACAAACATACCCAGTGAAATCCCACTTTTAAGTAGGGTCTGGGGGTAGATCACCACTATGTTGGAATGAAATAGGTGAGAACAAATTAACAGGGCCTGAGATTGTGCAAGAAACTACTGATAAGATCCATAGAATCAAGGAAAGGATGAAGGCTGCTCAAGACCGACAGAAGAGTTATGCAGATAAGAGACGAAGGCCGTTGGAGTTCAGTGTAGGTGATAAAGTCATGCTAAAGGTATCACCATGGAAGGGTACGGTACGCTTTGGCAAACATGGGAAGTTGAACCCCCGATATATTGGACCCTTCAAAATTGTAGCAAGAGTGGGACTTGTAGCTTATCAGCTAGAACTACCATTGGAATTAGAAGGAATACATGACGTGTTTCATGTGTCAAACCTCAAGAAATGCTTAGTGGACGAAACTTTGATCATACCTTACAAAGAGGCAAAGGTCAATAAACAATTGCAATTCATGGAGGAACCTGTAGAAATCATGGACAGACAGATCAAGAAGCTGAGGCGTAGTAAGATACCAATTGTTAAAGTACGTTGGGATTCTAAACGAGGGCCTGAGTTTACTTGGGAAAAAGAATCGGAGATACGTGAGAAGTATCCTCAACTATTTCAAACTACAAGTTGACTATGACAAATCAAATTTCGAGGACGAAATTTCTACAAGTAGGGGAGACTGTGACAACACGCGAATCAGGTTTATATTAAAACTTTAAATTACGATGCATTTTATTAATATGTTTAGATAAACACACTTCTTAGAAACATTAAGTAGAGAAATTAAGTCATTAGTTGAGAACAATAGAACGCCCATGCCATAAAAATTTGGAAACAATAATTCTTCTATGAAACATAATATATCCTTGTGACACAACGAGTGAAAATAAAGCGAAACAATGATTTCACATATTCATATATGTATATATTTTTAAGCATGTTTGAAAATATGATAATTATAATATCTAATGCTAAAATTAATTCTAATAAATAATTATCATATTAAAAAGTTATATGGATGTCACGACATACACACATAGTAATACATATGCTCACATTTTGTTTATACATACATACATGCGTAGGGGTATTAATTTCAAGACTCAACAAATGAAAACCTAATATATGTTTACTCATTCATACATATATACACGGTTACATACATACCCATTTATATATATATATATATATATATATATATATATATATATATATATATATATATACATGCATGCAATGCCTACATCAAAACACACACACATAATACCCATACATGCATAGGTTATTTAAATAAATAAAACACAACTCTTTATATTATCTACACATAACATCATGACATATATATATATATTATTGTCTTTACATGCATGGGTATATCATGACTCACACACCTACATATATTCGATATATATATACATATATATATATATATATATACACGGTCACATATATATATATATACATATATACATACGTTAGACACACACACAACATTCAAAAACCTTAAAATCTAAATAATTCTTTTCTCTTAACACACCTCCTATCACCACCAATAGAATTAACTCTATGTCTCTTACACATACATCACCATCATAAGATTTATATCTATATAGATATATACACAAAGCACATATACACGACCAAATACTTGCATGTGCACAAGAAAACAAAATGCCACACTAACCTATTTCATCACCTCATTTTCAACCAATCCATTCCTTTCCTCTCTTCCCCACACACATCAACCACTTACCCCTCTTCTTTTTCTTACACACCACCGCCCAACCCCTCTCTCCTCTTCCCCTTTATTCGGCCAAACACACCCACCTACCATCACTTCTCATTTTGATCTTCTCAACTCAAGAAAAACACTCTCATATCTCCCCCTCTCAAGCTTCGACGAGTTCCAGCCCTTCTTCCCCAAGAGATCGACGGTTTTGAGGTCTCAACACAAGAGCATCTCAAGTTCAAGGGTTCGTTCGACACAAAGGTTAGATAGTGAGTCTCTAAAACTTGAAAACCTTATTCTATCTACTCCTTATTGTCTCACAAATCTCGACAGCCCCTAAACATTTATAATGAACTTTTCAAAAACATACAAGCATGAGTTTTGATGACAATGTCCCAAAAACACACATGCATGCACATGCATGTGTGAAGATTCGACACCTTCTAAACAAAAACCATGATTTCGGTACAAGGATCCTTACCCATTCAAAGAAATCGATTTTCATCCTATCTAATACACTAAATTCTATGGGGGACGAGAACACAAGATAATCCTTACACATGCAAGTCTTGCATGTGTTAATCCATGAGTTGGAAACTCATATCTCCTGTTTTCATACTTCTAGCTAACTCTAAAACCTCTCTACACATTTGATAGGTCCTAATCATCCTAAGAACCATCTCGAATCGTGGTTCACAAGTTCCCAACACAAGGGTAAGGCTATACCTCTCTAAGGATTAATATATATATGCATGCATGTATGTAAAAATGAAAAACTACAACCTTAAAATGCTTATATGTATGTCTCGAAAATTTGATCAGGTCTAGATATGATATCATTGTTGGAAATATTTTATAAAAGATTGGGTTTTGATGATAGGAATGTTATATTGTTAATTTTGCCCCAAAAACCCAATTTCTAAGGCTTATAAGTACTTAAAATATCAAAAATTATGTTAACAGTTTTCTGGACAGAATGTATAACTAAAATGGACTCATAATTATTTTGGAATAACACTCAAAAAGTTTGAGTATTTATTGTTATGTCTAGAATAAGTTATGGATTTATTAAAATTCCTATAAATCTTGATAAAATCATCAAAAATAGCTCCTGAGTGATAAAAATCCTAAGTATAATTTATTTCGGTATGAATATAGTAAAAGGCCTGGGAAAAATATTGGAACTAAAAATTTATAGTTTAAACTAATTATTTGCCATTTAAAATGTTTGCAAAGGCTAAAAATATGAATTAAATTTGTTACTGTTCAAAATATGAAGTAAATATTTTTCCCAGTATTCTAATAATACTGGGAGGTCTCAGTAAAAATATGGTAATTTTTAGTGACTTTTAAGTATTTATTTGTTATTTAATATAATAAATAGTGCAAAAATCATTTTACATAGTAAATGACCTCCTAAATTTATAAAAGTGCTACAGTAACCTTAGAACATGAGTTGTTCACTGTATAAAAAGTTTTGTAATTTTTACATATCGGGAAATATTTATTATAATATTAATGGGATTTAAAATGTTTAAAACTGTTTAAAATAGTAAATGAGCTTTAAAAATTCTGAAATTTTTACAGGAGTTAAATAACATCAGTATGAGACTATATAAATATTTTCGGAATTTTTAGTGATCAGAATCATTATCTGGGAATTTTTGAGGATTTTAAAAACAAATTTTGATACAAGAGGTTAATATAAAAACAATAGGGAATGAGTAAATAAAATTTTACCCAGACCCTTTACTGATAATAAGCAATGAGGAAAAACATATAAATATGTAAACCTATATCCATGTGTAATTATTAAACCCGAAAGGTTTTGAATACTTAAAAATATGGTTAAATGAGAAACAATATCACATCAATGTTTATGGCATGAATATTTACTAAAATCTAAACATACATTAGGCAAGTGAACCAATCAAGATTTACCATCAATCCCTTCATTCGACAGATAACCAAACATCAGTAACAGGTGAGTTCATGTGATCCCTTTTCTTTTACTGTTTGGGATACTGAAAGCATGCTCCATAAATTGTTTATAAAATTTTATTTATGTGATAATGAACGTCCGTTTCAATAAAATTGCTTCCCCTAGACATTAAACTTAATTTACAACCATTAACTCATAAGTAGAGCCGGTGAGTATATGGGTAGTACTACTTGGGGAATCCCCCACGCACAGTGGCCCGAAAGGGTGGCCTTGTAAAAGTAAGGTTGAAACCCCACTGAGGTTATTGTCAACCGTTGTGGCATATATTCTTATGATACATAAATGACCGAGAGCAGGAATGGGTCTCGGAATTGGGAAGTATATTTGGTTTGACCATGTTGTGGGCTAACAGTGTATGAGGCAAACGCCCGAGCATGGAACAGGGTTGGTTGTATTGTTATTGAATTATCACATGTTATATTATTACTAATTGTGTCATATTATTAAACTCATGTTCTCACCAACTATTTAGTTGACGTATTTTAGCATGTCTTTCAGGTTGAATTGGTAAGAGTAGGAGAACCGGATGAGCTCCTAGAGGAATAGTGATGGCTTTAGAATGGAGTTGACTTAAGAACAATTTTATGATTATTGAATTATGTTTTATTGGGCCCTGCGTGGCAAATTTAGACAATTTGTGGTGTGTTTGATACTTTATTTGCTTTAGTTTGCTTTGGGCTATGAATTATTTAAACTATGCTTCCGCAAAGTTAGTTAAATGATTTGAAATCAATCGTCATGCCTTTATCCCCTCGGGTTGGGGTGTGACAGCAATACATGTAATCTTTGTTATTGACCGAAGTCAATGACAATGTTTACACGGATGTATAATAATAAGTGATAAACCATAAGTAATGGTAATTCTAAAAGGTGAATATCATATTGATAAACAGGTATTATCCTTGTGTTATCAAAATAATATTTGAATTTGGTATACATGTTTCACCTCCAAGTTTTAAAACAAAACAGTTTAAAGAAAAGGAGGTTATGAGAACTCACCTGAAGTCCTTAGAATCTGGGTTCTCGTATTATGCGCGCTCGCGTATGTAAACTCAAAGCAACTTAAGGATTTGTAATTATCGTGTATTTGTGACCATGAGTATAAGTGTTTCATTGTTATTAGGTGTCCCAACATGTTTACTTTCAACTCTCTAGTATTCATCAGGGCCGATTATCTTATTTATAGTGATCTTTCAAATAATATGTTAAAATCATATAAGGTGTAAAAATATTACCTTTACAACCTATATAGATACATTCCTAGCGCATGCATGTTCAATTAGCCAACCACCATGCCTTTTCCTTTGAAGAGTTCGATCTTTAGGTTCAATAATCCATTATTAGGTTAATTGTATACAATATGTTTTCAATATACATATATATATACTTACAAACACTATAACACTTAGGTCTTTTAGAGAGAGAAAAGGTGGTGGCTTGTTTGGTTATGCATGCATGGTTTTTAGATGAACCCATGTTCCATGTTTCTTTAATGATCGTGTATTCTTTCCCGTAGCTTAACGAAACCTAGGTTTTATCAGCCCTAGGACCAGCGAACCTTAAGGTTCGTGGCCCTTAGGGTTCGGCAAAGCCCCAAGGTTCGTGTCCCCAACCATTAGGTTCGTTATCTTTAGGGTTCGGCTAATCCCACGGGTAGGGTTCGGCTAGATAAGCAGAAGGTTCGGCCCAATAAAATGGTTCGCCACCTCCTAGGGTTCGGCTAAAGAATACAAGGGTTCGTGGCCCTAGGTTCAGCCATGGTTCGTGTCTCGCTCATGCAAGGTTCGTGGAGCTCCAAGGGTTCGCTGATGGCAGGAGGTTCGCTGAAGTCCTTGGGTTCGGCTCATGAGAGGCTCGCCAAATGAAAGGTTCGGCCTAGTCGCAGCCATGGCCCAGGCTCGACCATGGTTTCCCTCACGAACCCTGCCCATTTCGATCAGCTTTGACCCCGACGAACCTGTTATCAACATCATCATCTTCGTTCTATTGCATGTCATAGGTTAAATCGTGGTCTCATTATATCCCTACCAACTCGTTTTACAAGATCTACAACCCTATCCTCATTTAAAGTTTGTAATTACCTCATATTAAGTTTTTAGTAAAAACCGAAAACAAAAATTCAGATGTACCTCGAATCAGCTACAATTCTTGGGATTTCTTTGTAGATTCTTGTTCTCCTCGATCTTGTGCTCTTTTCGGCGCCGAGATCTCACGATTCCGTCAAGAAACGAGCTCAAAATGCTAGAGAGAAGTTAGAGAAGAAGTGTGTGTGTTTTTAGAGAGAGGAATGTGGTGGTGAAAATGAAGTAAGAAGAAAACTTTCCCTCTCTTTTATCGCGTATGAACACCTCGTGGTCGGTCTCGTTTTTATCGCGATTAATAATTAATTAAATGCTCAGTTATGCTCGGTTTTTAACGTGAAACCCATTTAAAACATAAAACATTTAAATACATAAGTTTTGTTTTAAATAAAACGATTTTAATTAATGCAGTTTCGTAAAACAGTTTTCGTTAAATTATTTATATAAATAACAATTCATTCGAATTTAATTTAAGTTGTAATTCCTAATAAATATTTTAGGTTTTCATTTATTAATTTAATATCATAATTAATTATTTTGTTATCTCGTCGAAACGCGTTACTCGCGTACGTATTCGTAAAGATCGTCACCTTTGCGAATCCAACGCTCGTACCGTATTTCGATTCGATTTACTATTTATGGAATATCGGTTCAGAATATTATTCTTAACAATTATATTCGTGTGAATCGTCACCCACGCGAATACATTATTAAGTTGATATGTCTGAATTAATATTCGCGTTTAAATTATGCTCGTAACCTCACCATCGCGTATTCATTTTCAATTATCCTTTCATTATTTTATTAACTTTAATATTATCATTCCCAAACCAAAACCCACTAAACCAAGTCACTGACACATCCATGATAGACCGAAATATGCATATGTATAGGGCATATGCAGAGGTAGATCGCAACCTCCCCTACACCGTCCCACCGCTATTTCGATAAACCATGACCATGTGTCCTTGACTATGTTTAGCAACCAAACCATAAACAAACTCCCAGTTCCTTTCCACTCCAAACCAGTAATCCATATCATCTGAAATGTGACTGCGATAAACTCTCTGGTTCCATTTAGTTGGGTTTCAACTAAACTTCCCATGGTTACGCGTATAATATGTTCTAAACATGTATACCAGTAACAGTGATAATCATCAAATAATGTATCAATATTAATAATTACAAAATCTCAGGTCGTAACAGTACAATCGTACGGATGTACGGATGTACGGATGTACGGAAGACCGGAAGTACAGTGATGTTACAGTCTCCCCTAGTTAAATGAATTTCGTCCCGAAATTCAACTTGGAGTGACCGTAGTAAATAATTGTGGGTACTTAAGCTTCATCTGATCTTCCCGCTCCCAAGTGAATTCTGGACCCCGCTTTGATTCCCAACGTACCTTGACAATTGGAATTCTACTGCGTTTGAGCTTTTTAACATCACGATCCATTATCTCCACCGGTTTTTCCACAAAATGCATGGTATCATCGACGCGAATGTCATCGAGTGGTACCTGAAGATCCTGATCAGCTAAGCACTTTCTTAAGTTGGACATGTGAAACGTCGGGTGCACATTACTAAGCTCAGGAGGAAGTTCCAACTTGTAAGCAACTTTCCCGATCCGTTCAAGGATCTTAAAAAGGCCAACATATCATGGAGCAAGTTTACCTTTCTTCCCGAATCGCACAACGCCTTTCCAAGGCGACACTTTAAGTAATAGCATATCTCCCACATCAAACTCTAAAGGTTTTCGTCGTTTATCCGCATAACTCTTCTGTCGACTGCGAGCAGCTAACAAATTGTCGCGGATCTGGCGGATCTTGTCAGTCATCTCCTGAATAATCTCAGGACCAGTGATCTACGATTCGCCGACCTCGGTCCAACAAATAGGTGACTCACATTTCCTGCCATAAAGAGCTTCAAACGGTGCCATACCAATGCTCGCGTGATAACTGTTGTTATACGAGAACTCGACCAATGGTAGATGGCTGTCCCAATTGCCACCGAAATCGATGACACAAGCTCTCAACATGTCTTCTAATGTCTGAATCGTTCGCTCCGTCTGTCCATCTGTTTGAGGATGATAGGCAGTGCTAAGATCCAGCCTTGTTCCAAAGGCTTCATGAAGTGATTCCCAAAATCGTGCCGTGAAACGAGCATCACGATCCGATATTATGCTTAAGGGGATACCGTGTTGGCTAACGATCTCATCAATGTAGATACGAGCTAACTTCCGCACAGGGTACGATTCGCATATCGGTAAGAAATGAGCCGACTTGGTTAATCTATCAATTATCACCCAAATGGTATCTTTACCGTTTGTAGTTCGTGGAAGTTTGGTAATAAAATCCATGGAGATATTCTCCCACTTCCACATCGGTATTTCTGGTTGTAATAACAATCCTGAAGGTCGCTGGTGTTCTGCCTTGACTTTGGCACAGTTAAGGCACTTAGACACATACTCAGCAATATCCTTCTTCATTCCAGGCCATCAATACAAGTCCCTAAGGTCTTGATACATCTTATAAGAGCCTGGATGGATTGAGTAATGAGACCTATGAGCTTCATCCATGATCACCATCCTAAGATCACCTCTGTTCGGTATCCACAACCGATTCAAATAATACATTAAACCGTCATCCTTAGTTTTCAATAAGATTTCAGCCCCGCAAGACATCTCATTTTTCAAGTTATCTTGAGCTAATGAGTGTTGTTGGGCGGTGTGCACATCATTTCGGAGACTAGTGTGCACTCGGACACTATGGATCTGAACTTGACTTTTGCGACTAAGTCCATCTGCTACTACATTCGCCTTACCAGGATGGTAGTGAATTTCACAGTCATAATCGTTTAACAGTTCCACCCATCTCCGTTGTCTCATGTTAAGTTCTTTCTGATTGAGAATATGTTGTAAGCTTTTATGATCAGTGAACACTACACATTTAGTGCCATAAAGATAGTGTCTCCATATCTTCAAGGCAAACACGACTGCACCAAGATCCAGATCGTGCGTGGTGTAGTTCTTCTCATGAATCTTTAATTGCCTTGATGCATAAGCTACAAACTTTCCCCGTTGCATGAGAACACAACCGAGACCTAGGTTGGATGCATCACAATAAACCACAAAATCATCATTACCATCAGGCAGTGTCAAGACAGAAGCATCACAAAGTTTCTGCTTCAACGTCTGAAATGCCTCTTCTTACTTTGGTCCCCACTCGTATGGTTTATTCTTTTGTGTCAAAGAAGTGAGAGGGACAGCAATCCTGGAAAAATTCGAAATAAACCGCCGATAGTCCAACAAACGATCGAATCTCCGTCGGTGTCTTCGGTGTACTCCAATTCTTCACTGCATCAATCTTCGCAGGATCCACGTGAACACCTTTTTCATTGACTATGTGTCCTAAGAATTGAACTTCCTTAAGCGAAAATTCACATTTAGAGAGTTTGGCATACAGTCGCTCTTCTCTTAGGATCTCCAAAACCAATTTAAGGTGCTTCTCATGTTCTTCTTTGGTCCTTGAGTAGATCAAAATATCATCAATGAATACAATCACAAATTTATCCAAGTACGGCCTGCAAACACGGTTCATGAGATCCATGAAAACCGCAGGTGCATTGGTAAGGCCGAAAGGCATTACCAAAAACTCATAATGGCCATATCTTGTTCTAAAAGCTGTCTTGGGAATATCATCGTCATGTACGCGAAGCTGATGATACCCCGACCTTAGATCAATCTTTGAAAACCATGCCGAGCCCTGTAGCTGATCGAAGAGATCATCAATGCGCGGCAGTGGATATCGATTCTTGATTGTGAGTTTGTTTAATTCGCGGTAGTCGATGCACATTCGGAATGACCCGTCCTTTTTCTTGACAAACAGGACCGGTGCACCCCATGGCCAATGGCTCGGGCGAATGAATCCTTTATCAGTAAGCTCTTGCAGCTGGCTCTCCAATTCTTGCAACTCCGAAAGTGCAAGTCTGTAGGGAGATTTAGGAACTGGATTCGCACCAGGTACTAAGTCAATTCGAAACTCTACTTGACGTTCTGGTGGAAGACCCGGCAAATCATCCGGAAATACTTCTGGAAAATCTCTGATCACAGGAATATCTTCAACTCTCTTTCCTTTATCCTTTTTCTCCACAATATGAGCTAGAAATGCTATACATTTCTTCCTAAGGTACTTGTGTGCTTTAGTGCATGACATCAGCTTAAGACCTTCACTAGAATTTTCTCCAAAAACTCTTAAAGTTCCACCCGAAGGTAATGGAATACAAATATATTTTTCATGGCAAACTATCTCCGCTCTGTGGGTGGCTAACCAATCCATGCCTATGATAACATCAAAGCTACCAAGATGAATAGGTATAAGATCAATCGGGAAAACGTGATCATTTAAGTTCACGGTACATCCGATAATAACAGTGTCAATATCGATAGTGTTTCCGTCAGCCACCTCCACGTTAAACGGTTTATCTAAGGATGTACGTGTTCTACCAAGCATGCATTCAAAATCATATGAAACGAAACTCTTATCGGCACTAGAATCAAATAATACAGATGCATAAGAGTTATTGATCAGAAATGTAATGTTGACCACATCCTGGTTGGCTTGAGCAGCTGGAGCATTTAGTTGGAACGCTCGGCCTCTTGCCATCCGCCGATTGTTCCCGGTCAACTTTGGGCACTGATTCCTGAAATGACCCACTTCACCACACTCGTAACAGGCTCTTGCCTATGTAGGAGGTACCTGGCAGATGGGTATAGCTGGAATTGGTTATGCATGTGGAGCAGGCAGTGCAAGCGGTGCAATGTTGCATCCTTTGAGCTTACGGTGCGCTCCTACAAACATTTGCATAATGACCATACTTGCCGCAGTTGTTGCAGACGCGACATGGCAAGTTAGGTGCGTGATGATATCGGCAGGTATTACATTGGGGAGTGACCGCAACATAATTCCTGGCAGTGGTGTTGTTTGATGATTGCTGCGTAGACTTAGCAGCAGGACCAGTAACCACAAAATTTCTAGTCTTCCTCTTCTTGTTGTTGCTTCATGAAGAGCTGCCCTGTTCAGTTTTGACTTCAGTTGAAGTCTCCTTTGCAGCTACTTTGGTGTCAGTCTTCTTAGATTTTTTCCTTGTGAGTGTTCCAGCCCTTACATGGTTGTCAGTTAGAGTTGCAGATAAACGGATCGCAGCCTCCAGTGTGGTAGGGTTGCTACCATAGACTGTGTCCTGAATCTGCATAGGCAGACCGCCTATGTACTTCTCAATTGCTCTCTCTAGCGGTGTCACTAGATGAGGCACCAACAGACTATACTCGTGGAAACGAGTATTGTAGATGACGTTCTCCCCGCTTTCCTGCTTGAGCTCCCAAAACTCAGTCTCAAGCTTCCTCATTTTCCTGCGAGGACAGAATTCAGTGGTCATCAGCTTTTTGACCTCTGCCCATGTGAGTGCAAGGGCAGCATCAACTCCCCTAGTTCGTTTTTCCCCATTCCACCATGTTAGTGCTCTCTTTTGGAAAACACTGGTGGCATAACGAACTTTCAGGTTCTCGGGGCAATCGCTGTTGATAAAAGTGTTCTCTATACTCTCGAACCACTGCAGCAGACCAGTGGCTGACTCAGAACCTGTAAACTTCAGTGGGTTACAGGAGTTGAAGTGCTTGAACGTGTAAGTTGGCGGGTTTGCACCACCTCTGTTCTGAGTGAGAGATTGATTGGCTTGTGTCAGTTGATTCACTAATCCAGAGATAAGTGTTGCTAACTCTTGTATGCCGGAGTTGGCATTATTGTTTTTAGCATCCCCATTGTTCGAGTCATCTTCGTTGTGACGGCGCGGTGGCGTGTTTCTGAGGAATTAGAAACATGTTACTACCGTTTACAACGTAATTCATACAAACAATGGTCAAATGAGTTCATTTAGACAGTTAAGATTACATATAGGAACTATATTTCTCTCCTATCTGTCATTAAACTCATAAAAATTTTTAAATTTCCTAGAATTATACTAAGTGTCCTAGTTGGTCATAACTAATATTAACTAACTATTCCTAAGTTTCATACATTCTCCGCCCTATACCAACACTGACAACCTCCTGATGCAATGCAACAAGCTTATATATAGGGCATATGCAGAGGTAGATCGCAATCCCCCGACACCGTCCCACCACCGTTCCATTGCACCACGATCATGCCCTTGTTAGCATTTAGGGTGTATTATGTATCTTACCATAGTCTCACTTCACAAACCTTATCCTAGGTAGGATAATTTTGAGTGAAGTGGTCTCTAGTTCCCTTGGACAATTAGGTTCGCCTAATGTCTAAGTTCACCTGACATGTAGGTTTACCTATTTCTAAGTTCACCTAATGTCTAAGTCACCTGACATTAAAGTTCCCCTAATGTCTAAGTTCACTAAATTCCATACCAAATCTCAATGTCCATAATCATCAATAAGAGTTCATATCATCACTGAGTGCTCTCATTGTCACTAAGTGTTCATATCCTCCCTATAAGTTATTCTCATCAAGCGTCCATACCATCACTAAGTGTTAGTATCATCACCCAAGTTTTACAATCCATTACTAATCGTTCGTATAATTCGTTCGTTAATCCTATGCACCCTACGTGTCCAATAAATGTGTTCACAAGTGAATTTATAAGTGTTTATCAAGTGTGATCATCCATGAGTCAATCCAACCAACCTTAACCAACATACCATCAACAATATACCAATCATATCCTCACAAAAATACCTAGTAATTTCCTAATAATATCCTAAGTTCCTGACACTGACAGACCCCCAATATACTACAAATGGTATATGTATAGGGCATATGTAAGGGTCAGTCGCAACTGCCCTAGCCAACATCCTACCACCTTTGTAGTATACCACGAGTGTGTCCTTGTCTGGAGATCAAGAGATCTAGCAGATAATTCCTAAAGCACATAAATTCCTAAGCAGTTAAGTTCTTAAGCAGACAAGTGTCCCAAACGGGTAGTTCCCTTATTCCTTAATACTGACATCCACCTGATGTACTGTAAATGGTATATGTATAGGGCATATGATAAGGGTAGGTCGCAACCGCCCAAACCACCGTCCCACCACCTTTACAATACACCACGAGCATGTCCTTATCGAGTCATTAGGGCACAAGTAAACAAGTGACTAGTAAACAACAATCATATATCAGATGTATAACAGAAGTTCAGTTAACATGTAATAAACACATAAGCATGAAATCCTGTATATACTAACTAGTGTATGAAATAGTTCATACTAGGGTATCCTACAGTTATAGACTAGGTCAACCATTTCTAGTAACCTAATTCCCTATAACCCAGGCTC
The DNA here is from genome assembly GCA_009363875.1 of Mikania micrantha. NCBI lineage: Eukaryota > Viridiplantae > Streptophyta > Magnoliopsida > Asterales > Asteraceae > Mikania > Mikania micrantha. The sequence goes on along the minus strand of SZYD01002113.1, from coordinate 31,647 downwards.
TGATACCAATCTGTAACACCCCGACCGATGGCGGAAACGCCGGGATGCCACGAGGGATGTGTAGATTGTTCAAAAGCTCGTGGGCATCTAATTAAATCATCATATAACATTTCAATCAACCAAATTAAGTACACAAAAATCATGTCTAACATGATTTAGTTACATCAATTACAAAAGAGAATTAGCAATCTAACTAAATTCAATTCGGCAGAATTTCAGTTAATTAGCTAAGTCCAATATCCTATATAATGACGTCCAAAAGTGAGATTTCATCCTCTTCAACCTACTAAGCTTCATCACCTGAAACATGTAAGAAATCAAGTGTCAACTACGAAGTAGTTGGTAAGTAATCATAAGTTTTTATACTTAAAAATGTTTTATAAAATGAGTATAAAAGTTTGTGTTTGAAAAAGAGTTTTATAAGAAGTTTAGATAAAGTGAGTATAAAAACTTATAGTTTATCCGAGAAAATTCACAAGAGTACCTGTATGAGATAATCCACAAACATCCACCAATTCAACAAATCAAACATTCAATCAACACATAACCACATATCAATTAAGTCATAGTCAATCATAGATAATCATTCACATAACCATTCAACCAATCACAACATCAGTAATCTCAAATAATATCTGTGACTATACATGGTCATTATGTAATTAACATAAGTTAAAAACATGATCCATGGAGTGGAAGCTATCCACGTGGCAATACATGAAACCAATGCAATTAACCAAAGTCAAAGGCAATGTTTCACGGAGTTGTGATAATCCAAGTGGCAATACATGTAATCTTTGTTATTGACCGAAGTCAATGACAATGTTTACACGGATGTATAATAATAAGTGATAATCCATAAGTAATGATAATTCTAAAATTTGAATATCATATTGATAAACAAGTATTATCCTTGTGTTATTAAAATAATATTTGAATTTGGTATATGTGACACCCGGCAATTTCAGGTAAATTGCAACTCTTATATTCTTTACATTTCACATTCATACTTGTTGCATTTCATTTAATTATGTTTAATTAGATGAGTTGAACACAAACATCTACGAAACGATAATCATACATTGCACATTGGTTTTGGAAACCAAGTGTGGCAACCACAACACTAACACTAGACAATAGTTCGGATAATTATTGAATTGTGCACTACACGTTGATTAGGATTAATCAAGCGTGCAAACGCTTCGTAGAACACGAACACGAACTATCGAAGATAATTCAAGGAATTATCGAAACACACACACGAGACTCACGAACGTTGGTGATCAATCAAACTTGTATGTTACTACATGATTATGTGCTAAACATGTATTAGATGCTTAAGATAAATGTTAGAAATCGAATACGAGCGAAACCAAATCAACGAAATCAAAAATCATGGAAGTGGACTCATCGCGGTACGCAATGGTCCCTCGGCGAGAGGCTTCGCGGTACGCGAAGCAAACCAGGAGTCGAGACTCCCGAATTACATCGCGGTACGCGATGATGAATTTTGATCGGCCTCCGCGGTACGCGAAGGCCATGCAGATCAGAATTTTCTTTATAATCAACCCCAATTCATTTCAGTCGATTTCCTTTCTATTTCACCGAACTTCATCACCATATTGCGACCAAAACCCACTGGAACTAAGCCTTAAACCCCTGGAAACTCTCTTGAGTCCATCTCTTTCCCCATTAGAGCTCTTGAAAGGCTTGGAGCTTGAGGAAGGAACCAAAGAAGCTTGGAACAAGCATAGAACCACTGAATCTTCATCACCAGAAGCTATATAACTCGAATCTTGTCACCTAAGGTAGTTTTATATGCTTATCTTTAGTTAGATTATACATGCAAAGGGTTAAAACCCACATGCAACTCCATGAGATTATTACGCACAAAATCGTTGGTGATTTGTTGAATAGATATTATAGATTACTGATTTTAGTGTTTATTGGTGTTGGAATTGAGTTTTGATTAAGTTAGGTTTGATTTGATGATGATTTGGTGCACTTGCCATAAAAGGAAACTTTTATGTTGCAAGTCTTGGATTTGTGATGATCTAGACATGTTAGACATGTCTAGATGTTGTTAAAAGTATATTGGAGTGTTTAGAAACACATTTGGATATTTGATTTTGTCAAAAACTTGGTTTTGTAGAAACTTACTAAAAATGGAAACTTTTAGAAATCAAAAGAGGGCTTTTGATGTTTTTGGAAGATTTGATGAACTTTGATTCTTGAAATATGTTTAAAAATGATTTCTAAGCATATCGGAAACCTTGATTTGCGAAAACGAGTTTTAAACGGATACTTTCCAAATAAGGAAACTTTATTTGGGCAAAACGGCATAAATAGTGATTTATGCACAAACGACGTGTTTTAAGAGTTTAAACGTGTTTTACAAACATATTGGAAGTCATTAGTTTTATGAAATGAGATTTCATAACCACACCTTCCTTAATTGTAAACTTTCTAAAATTAACAACTTATGTGATTAGAGTCATAGGACGCATATTGGTGTCTCATGTGCATTGAGGCACATAAGCACAACAATTGTGTCACCAACGATTCGCCAAGTCTCACTAGTTAACACACGCACTCGGTTGAGCACACCGACACTTGGAGTTGTATGGGATACAACACACCACAAAACACATACTCACACCTATATGGTTATAGGTGCTTACTAGCAGGTGCTAGCTTTCGCAGACGCGAACACTCATACACACCGGAACTGCTGTAACAGGTGAGTTCACGGCCCCTTTTTACATTTTCTACCTTTGGGGGAGAAAACATTGCTTACAATTATTTTTGTACAACTTGCACACTTTTGGTTATTTTGTACATGCTAATATCGTATATGCATATGTGTGGCACTCATCCACAAAACTGATAAGTCCTCATTAAACACACCTCGAACCGTTAATAGCGCGTAGCGCTCAGCGTGGTAATTCTGAATAGTACTATTTGGGCCTGACAAGCCCCACTGTTGCGAGCCGTATGGCCACCCCGACTGGAGGTCGGAACAGTGCATAATTGACCAAACAACATTTGCCATATCTTGGATGGATATGGCGGGAGGCAGCATGTTAGCTTCGGTTGCGAACCCGCATATGATATAAAACATATTGACTAGCTATCAATTGATATTGCATTGTATTGAAAAATAGACCTGCTAAACATTTACTTTAAACACTTGATGTTTACTGCTGATTACAAACCTGTGCTCTCACCAACCTTTGTGTTGACCTTTTACTCGCATGTTTTCTCAGGTAATTAAGGCACGCGCACCAGGAATAGGATGCTAGGCCGGAGTCACATGCATCCATTTAAGTGTCTTAGTTTACTAAACATTGATTATCATTTGATATGTTGTGTAATGTTAATCACCTTTAATCGCTTCCGCAACATTTAGCTTGTGATGTTTTGAAAATTGTTTTAATTTAACGTTTCCGCAAACTATGTATGAGTAAACCACTTTGTCAACTTATACTTTATTTCCGCTACTCTGATATTACTAAACTGTTTTATCCAAATTACTGGATGTACGTACGAAATCAGACATATAGGTCTCGCATGTTGTGTGACCGGAGACTGCGATCCTGACAATCTGCCGCCGCTCGCGCCCCGGAAGGGACGGGATTTCTCGGGGTGCAACAGATTGGTATCAGAGCCTCCGGTTATTGCGAATTAGGTTTGCATTTAGTGAACTTAGTCTATAACCACTAGTCTCCACACAACACATAAGAGTTTAGTATTGTGATACTAGCATACACGATTGTACACACTTATTCCATGCACCATAGCAAATGATATCACCACCAACACCGTATGTGACTACGCGTGACGGACAAGAGCCGATAGCTCTACATATTTCTTTACAATGCCTACGACACACACTACATTAGTCATTAGTCAAACACTAACACGTATTCTCGCTATGAAGATCATGGCTGGAAGACGTGGAGGACGCAGGAATGCAGGCGGACGTGGAAACATCAACTTGACTCAAGCTGAGTTGAACGCCCTCATCAACGAACGGGTTGAGGAGGTACTTGCTGCACGGGAAGCTGCCCGTAACCAAAACCTACTGAACCAAGGTGATGAACCCTTTTCATATTCACCTTGCATCACAATCACTTGTTTCCAATTCAACACGCTTACCCGATACTTAACCCAACTCTACTCTTTGCATATTCCAGGAGCAAATCCTAACCCTCCACTCTGCACGTTCAAGATGTTTCTGGACTGCAAACCTCACTCGTTCAGCGGCACTGAGGGAGCCGTTGGGCTATTACGCTGGATTGAGAAGGCGGAATCAGCCTTCGCCATGAGCAACTGCAGGAACGAGGACAGGGTCAAGTTCGCTGCAGGGACGTTCGAGGGAGCTGCCCTCACTTGGTGGAATGCCAACGTTCAGAACCTAGGGCTTGATGCAGCCAATGCTCTGCCTTGGGATAATTTTAAGCAGATGTTGAACCGCGAATACTGTCCTCGTGGTGAAGTGCAGAAACTTGAGACGGAGTTCTGGAACCACAAAATGATAGGTTCCGAGGTTGAGGCCTACACTGCCAGGTCTTATGAACTGGCAAACCTGTGCCCGGAAATGGCAAACCCACCTTTCAAGCACATAGAAAAGTACATTGAGGGACTACCACCTCAAATCCAGGGCATGGTACTCTCTGCTGACCCCATTACCATGCAACAAGCCGTGCGACTTACCCACAAACTCACTGACTCGGCGGTTGCACAAGGACTCTTACCACCACGTGGTGCTATAACCACAACCAACGACAAGGGCAAACGGAAATGGGATGACACCTTGAACAAACCAACCACTCTCCAACCACCACCACAACAGCGCAAGTTTGGATCGACCCAAGCTTATGCCCCACCCATCCCAACCACCCAGAACCAAGGAGGTTATGCTGGAAAACATCCCAAATGCCACAAGTGCAACTTCCATCATGCACAGGGTCAGTGTGGCCGTTTCCAATGCCAGCGCTGCGGAAAAGGGGGACATGCAGCCAAGGACTGCAGGGGTGAACTGCTCGTAAAGACCCCACAGCCACAACAACAACAACAACTTGAAGCACCAAAGGGTTGCTTCGAATGTGGCAAACCAGGACATTTCAAGAAGGACTGCCCGCACCTGAAGAACAACAACAACAACCAACAACACAACAACAATGGGAACAATGGCACGAGGGGACGAGCCTTCGTGATTGGGGCTAAAGAGGCCAGGAGGGATCCCAACCTTGCAACCGGTACGTATCTCTTAAACGATAATTATGCTACTGTATTGTTTGATACTGGAGCTGAGAAAAGCTTTATATCTAAAGACTTTAGTGAGATACTTCCCATAACCCCAACACCCTTAGAGGTTGAATACACAGTAGAGCTAGCTGATGGTAAATTGATTGTAACTGAGCACATTCTGAGAGAATGCACTTTAGAGCTAGCAGGCCATAAATTTAAGATTGACCTCATGCCGGTTACACTAGGCAGTTTTGATGTCGTAGTGGGTATGGATTGGTTGTCTGAAAACCAGGCTGAAATCATTTGTCACGACAAGGTTGTGCGCATACCCCTCCCTAGCGGAGAAACTCTAGATATCAAGGGCGAAAGGAGTGACACTCCTCTGAACATCATCTCGTGCATGAAAGCTCACAGATGCTTACGAAAGGGATACACAGCCATTCTGGCACTGATCACCGACAAGACTGAAGAGGAAAAGAGAATAGAAGACATCCCAGTTGTATACGACTATCCCGATGTATTCCCTGAGGATCTACCAGGACTACCACCACCTCGACAAGTGGAGTTCCGCATAGACCTTGTGCCGGGAGCAGCGCCTATTGCACGAGCACTATATCGACTTGCACCTTCGGAGATGCAGGAACTGTCCAATCAACTGCAAGAGCTGTTGGACAAAGGTTTCATTAGACCAAGCTTCTCACCCTGGGGAGCTCCGGTCTTATTCGTAAAGAAGAAGGATGGCACGTTTCGTATGTGCATTGACTATCGGGAATTGAACAAAGTAACAATCAAGAACCGTTACCCCTTACCCCGCATCGACGATTTGTTCGATCAACTGCAAGGATCGAGTTATTATTCCAAGATCGATCTGCGATCTGGATACCATCAGTTGAGGAGTCAGGAGGAAGATATACCCAAAACTGCTTTTCGCACTCGGTATGGCCATTATGAGTTTTTGGTTATGCCGTTTGGGCTAACAAACGCACCCGCAGTATTCATGGATCTCATGAATAGAGTGTGCAAACCCTACCTCGACAAGTTTATCATTGTCTTTATAGATGATATTCTCATCTACTCCAAAACCGAGGAGGAACACAAAGAGCATCTTCAATTGGCTCTTGAACTGCTACGGAAAGAGAAGCTGTACGCTAAACTCTCAAAATGCGACTTCTGGATTCGAGAAGTCCAATTCTTGGGACATGTTGTTAATGAACAAGGGATTCATGTGGATAAGTCTAAGATAGAGGCAATCAAGAACTGGGAAGCACCGAGGACCCCAACTGAGGTGCGACAATTCCTAGGATTGGCCGGCTATTATCGACGATTTATCGAAGGATTTTCGAAGATAGCCCAACCCCTTACAGCCTTAACTCATAAGGACAAGAAGTATCTCTGGACTGACAAACAAGAAGCTGCATTCCAACTTCTCAAGCAGAAGCTCTGTAGTGCACCTATCTTATCACTTCCTGATGGACCGGATGACTTCGTAGTATATTGCGATGCCTCGATACAAGGACTCGGCTGTGTGCTAATGCAGCGGGAGAAGGTAATCGCATATGCTTCTCGACAACTGAAAGTCCACGAGAAGAACTACACCACCCATGACTTGGAACTTGGAGCCGTGGTATTTGCACTCAAGATCTGGAGACACTACCTGTATGGTACAAAGTGTACGATATACACTGATCACAAGAGCCTCCAGCACATATTCGAGCAGAAGGAACTGAACATGCGACAACGTCGCTGGCTCGAGCTCCTAAATGACTATGAGTGTGCTATCAAGTATCACCCAGGGAAGGCCAATGTAGTGGCCGATGCCCTAAGCCGGAAAAACACATCGAAACCCAAGAGGGTACGAGCTTTACAGCTTACCATCCTTCCCAACCTCCCTGAGCAGATACGCAATGCCCAGGTGGAGGCACTTAAACCTGAAAACCTAGCGGCAGAATCACTAAGGGGAATGGAGCAACACCTTAAAGTAAAAGCCGATGGCTTACACTATTTCATGGAACGCGTCTGGGTTCCACGTCACGGAAACCTAAGAGACCTTGTGATGGACGAGGCTCACAAATCCCGGTATTCCGTTCACCCTGGATCTGATAAGATGTACCATGATCTGAAGATACTTTACTGGTGGCCACACATGAAAGCTGACATCGCCACCTACGTCAGCAAATGCTTGACTTGTGCTAAAGTCAAGATCGAGTACCAGAAACCATCTGGATTACTCACACAGCCCGAGATCCCCATGTGGAAATGGGAACAAATCTCCATGGATTTTATCACCAAATTACCCCGTACACCTAGTGGGTGTGAAACTATTTGGGTAATTGTGGACCGACTGACTAAGTCAGCACATTTCCTTGCGATAAAGGAAAATGACAAGATGGAAAAACTAGCCAGAATCTATGTCAAGGAAGTGGTCTCACGACATGGAGTTCCAATCTCCATCATTTCTGATCGAGATGCCAGATTCACTTCTAACTTCTGGAAATCATTGCAAAAGTCACTTGGCACGCGGTTGGATATGAGTACAGCATACCACCCACAAACTGATGGCCAAAGCGAACGCACGATACAAACTCTTGAAGATATGCTACGAGCATGCGTAGTGGACTTCGGTAACAGCTGGGAAACTCACCTACCGTTAGTGGAGTTTTCCTACAACAACAGCTATCACACCAGCATCAAAGCAGCGCCTTTTGAGGCACTCTATGGCAGGAAATGCCGATCACCCATCTGTTGGGCGGAAGTGGGCGACAGCCAACTTACTGGCCCGGAACTTGTGCATGAAACAACCGAGAAAATCGTGCAAATCAGAAATCGCATGGCAGCAGCTCGCGATCGTCAAAAGAGCTATGCCGACAAACGCCGTAAACCTCTGGAATTTCAGGTAGGAGACAAAGTCCTTCTGAAAGTTTCACCATGGAAAGGCGTCATTCGTTTCGGTAAACGAGGCAAACTAAACCCACGGTATATTGGACCCTTCGAGATCCTGAAAAGGATTGGTCCAGTGGCATACCAACTCAACCTACCAACCGAACTCGACGGAGTTCACAACGTCTTTCATGTCTCGAACCTGAAGAAATGCTTATCAGATGAGACACTTATAGTTCCACTGGATGAAATCCAGGTGGATGAACAACTACGATTCGTGGAAGAGCCGGTGGAAATCATGGACCGTGAGGTCAAACAACTCAAGCAGAGCAAGATACCCGTTGTCAAAGTTCGATGGAACTCGAAACGCGGACCTGAATTCACGTGGGAACGTGAAGATCAGATGATGCATAAATATCCCCATCTCTTCAAGCAGACAACGTCGAACGTCGACAACAACGAATAAATTTCGGGACGAAATTCCTCTCAACAAGGGGATGATGTGACAACCGGAAAATTTTTGTTTCTCAAACACTCTTACTTCTCAAACACTACCAACAACAACCAAATTTCGGGACGAAATTTCTTTCAACAAGGGGATGATGTGACACCCGGCAATTTCAGGTAAATTGCAACTCTTATATTCTTTACATTTCACATTCATACTTGTTGCATTTCATTTAATTATGTTTAATTAGATGAGTTGAACACAAACATCTACGAAACGATAATCATACATTGCACATTGGTTTTGGAAACCAAGTGTGGCAACCACAACACTAACACAAGACAATAGTTCGGATAATTATTGAATTGTGCACTACACGTTGATTAGGATTAATCAAGCGTGCAAACGCTTCGTAGAACACGAACACGAACTATCGAAGATAATTCAAGGAATTATCGAAACACACACACGAGACTCACGAACGTTGGTGATCAATCAAACTTGTATGTTACTACATGATTATGTGCTAAACATGTATTAGATGCTTAAGATAAATGTTAGAAATCGAATACGAGCGAAACCAAATCAACGAAATCAAAAATCATGGAAGTGGACTCATCGCGGTACGTGATGGTCCCTCGGCGAGAGGCTTCGCGGTACGCGAAGCAAACCAGGAGTCGAGACTCCCGAATTACATCGCGGTACGCGATGATGAATTTTGATCGGCCTCCGCGGTACGGGAAGGCCATGCAGATCAGAATTTTCTTTATAATCAACCCCAATTCATTTCAGTCGATTTCCTTTCTATTTTGCCGAACTTCATCACCATATTGCGACCAAAACCCACTGGAACTAAGCCTTAAACCCCTGGAAACTCTCTTGAGGCCATCTCTTTCCCCATTAGAGCTCTTGAAAGGCTTGGAGCTTGAGGAAGGAACCAAAGAAGCTTGGAACAAGCATAGAACCACTGAATCTTCATCACCAGAAGCTATATAACTCGAATCTTGTCACCTAAGGTAGTTTTATATGCTTATCTTTAGTTAGATTATACATGCAAAGGGTTAAAACCCACATGCAACTCCATGAGATTATTACGCACAAAATCGTTGGTGATTTGTTGAATAGATATTATAGATTACTGATTTTAGTGTTTATTGGTGTTGGAATTGAGTTTTGATTAAGTTAGGTTTGATTTGATGATGATTTGGTGCACTTGCCATAAAAGGAAACTTTTATGTTGCAAGTCTTGGATTTGTGATGATCTAGACATGTTAGACATGTCTAGATGTTGTTAAAAGTATATTGGAGTGTTTAGAAACACATTTGGATATTTGATTTTGTCAAAAACTTGGTTTTGTAGAAACTTACTAAAAATGGAAACTTTTATAAATCAAAAGAGGGCTTTTGATGTTTTTGGAAGATTTGATGAACTTTGATTCTTGAAATATGTTTAAAAATGATTTCTAAGCATATCGGAAACCTTGATTTGCAAAAACGAGTTTTAAACGGATACTTTCCAAATAAGGAAACTTTATTTGGGCAAAACGGCATAAATAGTGATTTATGCACAAACGACGTGTTTTAAGAGTTTAAACGTGTTTTACAAACATATTGGAAGTCAATAGTTTTATGAAATGAGATTTCATAACCACACCTTCCTAAATTGGAAACTTTCTAAAATTAACAACTTATGTGATTAGAGTCATAGGACGCATATTGGTGTCTCATGTGCATTGAGGCACATAAGCACAACAATTGTGTCACCAACGATTCGTCAAGTCTCACTAGTTAACACACGCACTCAGTTGAGCACACCGACACTTGGAGTTGTATGGGATACAACACACCACAAAACACATACTCACACCTATATAGTTATAGGTGCTTACTAGCAGGTGCTAGCTTTCGCAGACGCGAACACTCATACACACCGGAACTGCTGTAACAGGTGAGTTCACGGCCCCTTTTTACATTTTCTACCTTTGGGGGAGAAAACATTGCTTACAACTATTTTTGTACAACTTGCACACTTTTGGTTATTTTGTACATGCTAATATCGTATATGCATATGTGTGGCACTCATCCACAAAACTGATAAGTCCTCATTAAACACACCTCGAACCGTTAATAGCGCGTAGCGCTCAGCGTGGTAATTCTGAATAGTACTATTTGGGCCTGACAAGCCCCACTGTTGCGAGCCGTATGGCCACCCCGACTGGAGGTCGGAACAGTGCATAATTGACCAAACAACATTTGCCATATCTTGGATGGATATGGCGGGAGGCAGCATGTTAGCTTCGGTTGCGAACCCGCATATGATATAAAACATATTGACTAGCTATCAATTGATATTGCATTGTATTGAAAAATAGACCTGCTAAACATTTACTTTTAACACTTGATGTTTACTGCTGATTACAAACCTGTGCTCTCACCAACCTTTGTGTTGACCTTTTACTCGCATGTTTTCTCAGGTAATTAAGGCACGCGCACCAGGAATAGGATGCTAGGCCGGAGTCGCATGCATCCATTTAAGTGTCTTAGTTTACTAAACATTGATTATCATTTGATATGTTGTGTAATGTTAATCACCTTTAATCGCTTCCGCAACATTTAACTTGTGATGTTTTGAAAATTGTTTTAATTTAACGTTTCCGCAAACTATGTATGAGTAAACCACTTTGTCAACTTATACTTTATTTCCGCTACTCTGATATTACTAAACTGTTTTATCCAAATTACTGGATGTACGTACCAAATCAGACATATAGGTCTCGCATGTTGTGTGACCGGAGACTGCGATCCTGACAATCTGCCGCCGCTCGCGCCCCGGAAGGGACGGGATTTCTCGGGGTGCGACAGTATACATGCTTCACCTCTGAGTTTTAAAACAAAACAGTTTAAAGAAAAGGAGGTTATGAGAACTCACCAGAAGTCCTTAGAATCTGGGTTCTCATATTATGCGTGCTCGCGTATGTAAACTCAAAGCAACTTAAGGATCTGTAATTATCGTGTATTTGTGACCATGAGTATAAGTGTTTCATTATTATTAGGTGTCCCAACATGTTTATTTTCAACTCTCTAGTATTCATTAGGGCCGATTATCTTATTTATAGTGATTTTTCAAATAATATTTTTAAATCATATAAGTTGTAAAAATATTACCTTTACAACCTATATAGATACATTCCTAGCGCATGCATTTTCAATTAGCCAACCACCATGCCTTTTCCTTTGTAGAGTTCGATCTTTAGGTTATTTAATCCATTATTAGGTTAATTGTGTACAATATGTTTTCAATATACATATATATACTTACAAACACTATAACACTTAGGTCTTTTAGAGAGAGAAAAGGTGGTGGCTTGTTTGGTTATGCATGCATGGTTTTTAGATGAACCCATGTTCCATGTTTCTTTAATGATCGTGTATTCTTTCCCGTAGCTTAACGAAACCTAGGTTTTATCAGCCCTAGGACCAGCGAACCTTAAGGTTCGTGGCCCTTAGGGTTCGGCAAAGCCCCAAGGTTCGTGTCCCCAACCATTAGGTTCGCTATCTCTAGGGTTCGGCTAATCCCACGGGTAGGGTTCAGCTAGATAAGCAGAAGGTTCGGCCCAATAAAATGATTTGCCACCTCATAGGGTTCGGCTAAAGAATACAAGGGTTCGTGGCCCTTGGTTCAGCCATGGTTCGTGTCTCGCTCATGCAAGGTTCATGGAGCTCCAAGGGTTCGCTGATGGCAAGAGGTTCGCTGAAGTCCTTGGGTCGGGCTCATGAGAGGCTCGCCAAATGAAAGGTTCGGCCCAGTCGCAGCCATGGCCCAGGCTCGGCCATGGTTTCCGTCACGAACCCTGCCCATTTCGATCAGCTTTGACCCCGACGAACCTGTTATCAACATCATCATCTTCGTTCTATTGCATGTCATAGGTTAAATCGTGGTCTCTTTATATCCCTACCAACTCGTTTTACAAGATCTACAACCCTATCCTCATTTAAAGTTTGTAATTACCTCATATTAAGTTTTTAGTAAAAACCGAAATCAAAAATTCAGATGTACCTCGAATCAGCTACAATTCTTGGGATTTATTTGTAGATTCTTGTTCTCCTCGATCTTGTGGTCGTTTCGGCGCCGAGATCTCACGATTCCGTCAAGAAACGAGCTCAAAATGCTAGAGAGAAGTTAGAGAAGAAGTGTGTGTGTTTAGAGAGAGGAATGTGGTGGTGAAAATGAAGTAAGAAGAAAGCTTTCCCTCTCTTTTATCGCGTATGAACACCTCGTGGTCGGTCTCGTTTTTATCGCGATTAATAATTAATTAAATGCTCCGTTATGCTCGGTTTTTAATGTGAAACCCATTTAAAACATAAAACATTTAAATACATAAGTTTTGTTTTAAATAAACCGATTTTAATTAATGCAGTTTCGTAAAACAGTTTTCGTTAAATTATTTATTTAAATAACAATTCATTCGAATTTAATTTAAGTTGTGATTTCTAATAAATATTTTAAGTTTTCATTTATTAATTTAATATCATAATTAATTATTTTGTTATCTCGTCGAAACGCGTTACTCGCGTACGAAACTCACTAAACCAAGTCACTGACACATCCATGATAGACCAAAATATGCATATGTATAGGGCATATGCAGAGGTAGATCGCAACCTCCACTACACCGTCCCACCGCTATTTCGATAAACCATGACCATGTGTCCTTGACTATGTTTAGCAACCAGACCATAAACAAACTCCCAGTTCCTTTCCAATCCAAACCAGTAATCCATATCATCTGAAATGTGACTGCGATAAACTCTCTGGTTCCGTTTAGTTGGGTTTCAACTAAACTTCCCATGGTTTACGCGTATACTATGTTCTAAACATGTATACCAGTAACAGTGATAATCATCAAATAATGTATCAATATTAATAATTACAAAATCTCAGGTCATAACAGTACAATCGTACGGATATACGGACGACCGGAAGTACAGTGATGTTACACAATGCAAAACCATAATCAATGAAATTAGGTGTTGAAGTTACCTCTGATACAACAAACGAGCGAGCACATTCTTAGGTCATTCAATTAATCGACAACACCGGTGAGTTCATTTGTCCATTTTTAAAACTATTTTGTTTTACTACGAGACTTAGAAACATGTTAAATGTTTTATTTAAATGTTTTTCCTGTTTTATTAGTTGGTTACTAATGTGATATTATTCTTGTTTACATTAAGGGTTTACAATGATTCTATGTTTATGCTTGAAACAATATGATTTCATTTATAAACTATTATTAACAAATACTTTCTTAAACAAATAATTTCTCATACAAATACTTTCACAAAAAAATACTTTCATAAAGAAATACTTTCTCAAACATACACTTTCTCATACACAAACTTATACAATACTTACAATACTTATATTCTTACAATACTTACAATACTTATACTCACACATTAAACTCAGATAAGTGGTTGGTGTGCCCGGGATGGGGCATACGCAGATTGGATCCGGGTTTGTAAGCAAGCACATGTGCACACGGTATGGAAAGTCTTAAAACTGTTTACTCATAAGGACTTCGTATGACAGACTGATTGGCCACCGTGTGTTGACATGGTGTCAACCCCTACTAGTCATTCGGTGTTCTTTGTTGTCAATTCTTATGTTTTGTAATGTGTGGCTAGGATGATTATGATACCATTTAGTAGACCTTGTGTCTACTGATGGTTATCCTCTAACTACGCACCGATGCAGACCGTTACACCCGAGACATCTCTGTAAGTTTGTACTGATAATCCTCGTGGTTCACTTTAGGAGTCACCCCAATCAGATTTCAATCGCTTACAGTGGAGGTCTCAAACTTGGTTTTCGAACTCTAATGAATTGGAATTGGATAACCGAAAAACTTTTGATAATGTTGAATGTGGTGATGATACAGAGTGAAACTGTTAATTATCAATAACATCAATTTCATATGTTATCTGGTATGTGGTGGGCTGGCGGTAAGCTTGACCCTACATATGCCCTATATATAAGCATACTTGACTGGATATGATAGGTGTTGTTGGTGAGCTTAAGGTTGTTACTTTAAAAGGTTTTTCAAATCTCATTTTCAATTACAAAACTTTATGAACTCACAAACCATGTGTTGACTTTGTTTTCTTAGATGTTTTTCTCAGGTGACGGACATGATTAAGATTAGAGGTTTAGGATGCATACTAGGGTGCCCAGATAGAGAACCTAGTAGCTTTTGGAAGGGCACATTTTGTTTGTTACATGTGAATCAATGATGACTTTTTGGTTAAGACCAGAATGCCACCGAGACGACAACCATCACCACCTCCTTCTCCTCCACCTGAAGTAAATGCAGCAATTGCTGCATTATTACCCTGATTACTGATCAGTTAGTCACAGTTATCCCCGACCTCATCATGCGAATCATGAACAATGATGAATACGCTAGGAGCATCCCACAAGTCATTGTATGGAAGAAGGAGGCAGAGGAAGGTGAAACCAGCAGAAAACTCAGACGTTGTCCTGCAAAAAAGCGAAAGAGACCTATAAACTACACTGAAGCCACACAGATTAGCCAAATCATAACAGATTTGATGACAAAGGCTAGCTGGCCGTATGAGGGAAAAGCCCCATTATTATTAAGCTGCCAATACTACCACTGAGCTGAGTTTCCATGTATACGATTCACACGTTGTGAAAGCATAGGTCACTGGATTCACCAATGCAAGAAACCAATTGACCCAATTCCTCATCACTACGTTGGTGCGCTTCCTCCATGCACTAAGTGTGGTTTTCATCATACCAAGAGCAGGCTATGTAAACACTGCCTGAATTGTGGAAGAAAGGGGCACTGGATTCAAGATTGTCGAAATCTCCCAACTTAGAAGCCGAAACAGAAAATGGCTACATCTACTTCTCCCAAACACAACAAGAACTTCTATGTGTGCGGGGTGCCCGGAAACTTCTCAAGAAGCTGCTCTCAAAGGAAACCACCATCAAATTCTTTACCCTTTGAGGAAATACTTGCTCTACCAGCTTTTGATGCTCGCTCAGAATCGGATGACTCCATAGGTATGTTTGCCTGAACCTTGTGTACTGAAGTTATATATTAATATGTAATTTAGAACATTATACTCTGCTTTAGTTTTAGGAATAGTAATTTGAAGAAATCCTAGCTTGAATAGGTGTAATGTAGATAAGGGAAAGATAGGAAGACCATTACTCATATTCCACTTAGGAGACTCGTACTATATTTTAAGGGAAGAATATTGTATATAAAGACCTGCTACATTGAAAGATTCAAGGGGTGATAGACCCAGAGACAAATTAGGAAATTCTTAAACCATTTGAGTCTAGTTAATTCTTAGATAACTTAGTCTTTGACACCAGGAGAACTGCAAACAAAATTTTCGAGAACCCATCGAGATTTTCCCTGTACATATCTGACAGAACTCTATACCGATGTAATATCAGTAGACTGCATGTATATATATTAGCACCTCCTAATTTATAGAAAATACTCGATTAAGTGGCAAGATTGTTAAGTTATGTTATAGTGATGTCACTTAAATTGGAGTTCTCGTTCTAGGAGACCTCCGGTTCTATTTATGGCAAAAAGGAAGGAGCTTTTAGAACTGTACTAAGATCATAGCCGGTTTAAACAATTGGTCCACAAGAATCGGTATTTACTACCGATGAGGAAAGATCAACATGGATAACTTCTATAAGGTAGTTCTTCACTTAGACTGATCAACATGAGGACTTAGCGACATATTCAAACTCTAGGACAAGAAAGTTTGAGATGGTACCTGGAACCAGAACTTAGGCATCTTATAAGGAAATGTCTACTAGATAGAAGCAAGTTGTGTTGCTTTGAGGCTAATTATTAGAGCTATACCGCATACGGGATTTGAGGGGATCTCACGTTATATAGTCTTGATAAATTAAAATTATGATTAGTCACAAAGAGATGGTCCAACATCATCCGAACAAGGTCAGTAGAGTTGCTGATATCTTGGGATGAAGGGTGTGAGACAAATTCATATGTAAAGGACAATGAGTAGTAACAGGTGAACAAATCTTCTCAAAGAGACCCTATTAGCCAAATTACAAGTAATCAAAACGGGATATAACGTGACAGAACTTTTGGGGCAGTGTACAGATTTCCACAAAAGGTAAAATCTTACACTTGTCCTAGGTAAATTACCATATCCCTTAAGTAAGTCACCCAAGTAATTAGAAAATGCACCTAGATCTAGAACAGATCTAAAGGTGAACTGGTATGTATAGGGTTGTAGTGACATATGACCTAGGATATGCGATGTGTATTATAAAGATTGGCATCAGATGATCAAAACCTAGGGTTGTAATGACAACGTGAGATATTCGCAATAGAAGTGGGAACAAATAGAAATGGATTTCATTACCAAGCTACCCCGCACTTCCAGTGGTCATGATACGATCTCGGTCATCATTGATCGTTTGACCAAATCGGCTTATTTATTGCCAATGCGATAAAAATTATACAATGGATAAGTTAGCGAGACTGTACATAAACGAAATAGTGGTACGTTATGGGGTGCCATTGTCCATTATTTCCGACCAAGACAGTTGATTCACATCACTATTCTGGCAATCATTACAAAACTCTCTAGGGATAAGCGTAAACTTGAGTACATCTTACCATCCATAAACGGGCGGTCAAAGTGAACGTACAATCCGAACCCTAGAGGATATGCTAAGGACGTGTCTTGGATTTCGGTGGGAATTGGGACTCCCATTTACCAGTAATTGAATTCTCCTATATAATAGTTACCATAGCAGCATCAGATGCACACCATTTGAAGCGTTGTATTGTAGGAAATGTTGGTTGACTATTTGTTGGACCGAAATAGGAGATTATCGAATAACTGGGCCTGAGCTTATTCAGGAAACTACGAATAAGATTGCCCAGATTCAACAGAAGCTGCAAGATGCTAGAAGCCGCCAAAAGAGCTACGCAGATAAATGTCGCAAGCCATTGGAATTTCAATTGGGAGACTGAGTTATGTTGAAAGTATCCCCTTAGAAAGGCGTAGTTTTATTCGGAAAGAAAGAAAACTAGCACCGCGCTACGTTGGACCGTTTGAAATGATTCAACGAATTGGTCCTGTGGTGTATAGGCTGAGATTACCCGATGAACTCAGCGGTGTACATGACATGTTTCATGTCTCCAGCCTTAAGAAATGCTTAGCCAATGAGTATTTGATCATACCGATGGAAGAGATTCAAATAGATGAAAAATTTCACTTCATCAAAGAACCTTTGGAAATCATGGATCATGAAGTTAAACAACTGAAATGAAGCCGTATTCCAATAGTTAAGGTTTAGTGGAATTCCAAACGCGGCCCAGAGTTTACTTGGGAGCGTGAGGACCACATGAAATGAAAGTATCCCCAGCTGTTTATAGAAGAATTCGTACTCGACAATGATTCTTAATTTCGGGACAAAATTTCTCTAACAAGGGGAGACTGTAACATCAGTGCCTGAGCAGTAGGTTTGAACAGTAGTATTTTACTATAGATGCTTGTACGGAAACAATTTGTATATCATTTTGTGATAATTCTAAGTGAAACAGTTTGTGAACAGTTTAAAAGTTCAATACTGACATACATCACATGTAGACACAATACTGACATGATTACACATGCTAAAATGTGATATGATAACATATTGCATGCTATATAGGATATAATTATGTATAAACATATGTGAGGATAACCAAACTAAAACGGTAACGTATGTCGTTGCAGGAATGTTAAACTAACAGTGTATTTGTGCGGGTGATGATTCACATGAATATATTTGTAAGTTTAACATTCTGAATGATATCTTATAATTAGAAAAACAAATCGGAAAGTAAATTTGTCGTCGTGTTCATACGGGTGACGATATGATGCAAAAAGGATCTTATTCTATCCTTGATCAGAGATTTCTCATGAATCATCAATTCCTTTGACCATTCGTTTTGAGCCTCCAATTCTTTTAGAAATGCTAACGAGGTTACGCGCGAAAACGATACGATCCGATGGAATAATAAAAATGAACATTTTCCAAATTTAAAAATAATAAAAAGAAATTTAGTTATTTTATTAGGAATTACCACCTAAAAAGATCTAAAAACTTCTATTTTTATAAAATTATGTAACGTTACGCAAAATTCCGAAAACGACGCGTTAAAACATAACCGAACGAAACCTAACACACTAGAACACCCCGGGCTATAAAAGCCCAAAATTTCCCATCTTTCTCCATTGTAATTGCAGACCCAACCTCTCACCTCCTTCCATTTTCGTTTACCCCTCTCTCTATTCTCTCTACTTCAAGCAACGCTCGACCCACTCAAATCTCCACAAAATTCGATGATCTAGTAGTCAAAACAATCGTTGGAACAAGGAGAAAAAGTAAGTACAAAGGATTAGGGTCAAAAAAAGTTCAACAAGTCCAGATCTTAGAGAGAAGTAGGGTTTCTTCTTATTCAGCTCATGAACTTCAAAACCGGTTTTGGCAATTCAAAACTCATAGGATTTGCACAAAAATGGTCTAGGAACTCAAGGAACATATTGGTTCAAAGATTTGGATGGTTAAACTTGGCTGGAATTTCGGAAACAATAGTATCGATGATGAAATGATTCAAAAAGCTAGTATCGATGACTTGATGGTCCAGCTCACAAGAACCATCGAGACTATCATGTTTGACGACCTAAGATTGATGGCATCTGGACGATATTACTAATATCGATGTCCTCCAAAGGTTTAAGGTCAAAGGACCATCGATAGTAGTAGTATCGATGGTCTAGGGGCTGTTGAACATGGATCCATCGAACTTGTAGTGTGGGTGAAGGCAGTTTGGGTTCCATTGATATTAGCTCAGCTTTGGTCATCGATATTGATCTCCAGTCTTCGATGCTATGACCTAAATCTAATCCAACGAGATTAATCTTAAAATCAGTTAATAAAAATTAGATTTGAAACCATGGGGGTCAGATAAAGATTGTAGTGTTGAGTAAAGGCCATTCTGGTTTATCAAGTGTTAACCGATCAAGAACCCCATCGATGCTAATGTTTTATACCAAAAATAACATGTTACCACTTATTAAATTATAAACGAATGATTTATAAATCACTAAAGGTGAAGGACAATGAAATTCAATAACAAAAGGATGGAATTATTGGTGATAGGATCGGTTAAGGGCTATTGGAGTCGATCATGTGTTGCACGATTCTAAAGCCTTTGATACTATCAATATTACCATTGATATTAATCTTGGATTATCAAATCAAATGAGATTAATGTCAAGCAGGCTATTTCAAACAAACACAAGGGTTACCTCAAGATAACAAGTTCCAAAAGCACATTTAAGTACTTAGACTAAACTTGACAAGTTTAGCCTAAGGTCTATGATTTCAAACTTAATGTTTTATAATTAAATTTAGATTTTATTAAAATGTACTACTTAGTAGGATTTAAATAAAGTTTAGATAATATTAAATGTTTTTGCAAAAGTGTTATAACTAAGAGAATAAGGTTTTTTAAAATAAATTAACTTTCTTTTAATTAAGTACAATTTTGTAACCAAATTTCCTTTTTATAATTTAAAACAATTCTTTTAAACTTAAACCTTGCTCAAATAATGTAAGTTGTATTTATATTTGGGTAAGGGCGTTGAAGGATAAGCATACTAAGGCAATATAGGATTAAACAGTTAGTAACTCACTCTAGTAACAAATAAGACACTTAGCCACACATTTGGATTAAAACACAATATCAGAACCATAATAACTTATGATACAAAACCATAATCAATGAAATCAGGTGTTAAAGTTACCTTCGATAAACAAACGGGCGAGCGTGTTCTTAGGTAATTCAAGTATTCCACAACACAGGTGAGTTCATTTGTCCCTTTTCAAACTATTTTTTTCCCATGGGACTGAGAAAAATGTTAAATGTTTTATATAAATGTTTGTCATGTTTTATAAGTTGATTACTAATGTAATAATATTCTTGTTTACATTAAGGGTTTACAATGATTCTATGTTTATGCTTGAAACACTATGATTTCATTTATAAACTATTATTAACAAATACTCTCTCAAATAAATACTTTCTCATACAAATACTTTCACAAAAAAAATACGTTCATAAACAAATACTTTCTCAAGCATATACTTTCTCTAACATACACTTTCTCATACACAAACTTAAACAATACTTACATTACTTATATTCTTACAATACTTACAATACTTATATTCTTACAATACTTCCAATACTTATACTCGCACATTAAACTTAGATAAGTGGTTGGTGTTCCCGGGATGGGGCATACCCGAATGGGATCCGGGTTGGTAAGCAGGTACATGTGCTCATTGTACGCATAGTCTGAATACTGAATACTCACAAGGACTTCTTATAACTGACCGATTGGCCGCCGCGTGTTGACATGGTGTCAACCCCTACTAGTCATTCAGTGTTCTTCGTTATCAATTCTTATGTTTTGTAATGTGTGGCTACGATGATTATGATACCATTTATTAGACCTTGTGTCTACTTATGGTTATCCTCTAACAAGGTACCTCTGCAGACCATTACTCCCGAGACATCTCTGTAAGTTGGTACTGATAATCCTCATGGGTAACTCTTTGAGTCACCCCAATCAGCTTTCAATCGCTTACAGTGGTGATCTCAAACTTAGTTTTCGAACTCTAATGAATTGGATTTGGATAAACTAAAAACTTTAAACAATGTTGAATGTGGTGACGGTATTGAGTGAAAAGCCTAATTATCAGTAACAACAATGTCATATGTGGTCCGGTATGTGGTGGGTTGGTGGTAAGCTTGATCCTACGTATGCCCTATATATATGCATACTTGACTGGATAGGATAGTTATTGTTGGTGAGGTTAAGGTTGTTACTCTAAAAGGTTTGTCAAATGTCACTTTCAATTATAAAACTTTATGAACTCACCAACCATGTGTTGACTTTGTTTTCTAACATGTTTTTCTTAGGTGACGGACATGATTAAGATTAGAGGTTCTGGATGCATACTTGGATGCCCAGATAGAGGACCTAGTAGCTTTTGGAAGTGCACATTTTGTTTGTTACTTGTGAATCATTTTTGATATTTTGTACAGCTACATGATAGTAAACTTATGATTCTTTTGGTTAAGTTTACATTGTTAAATTATCAAACATGATAATTGTAATTTAACTTTGTAATCCTAGTTTAATGTTATTATGGTCTAGATAATTTCAAATGTCATGAAATGTATACAATCTTATCATTTCCGATTATGACACTATATCGCGCCCCGGGACCATTCTGCCTGACAGGAAAGTCGATCCAGCCCGCTGGCTCGGGGTGTGACATCGAATGTATTTGCTTAAGTGTTTAGCCGAGCAAAGGTCTGTTTATCAGTTGCCTTTGTGTGTGACACATGGGTAATATGACACACAATGTTCATTTGATGGAATAGACAAGCCATCACAAACATAGGAAATATTAGAAATTTCGGGGATCTCTGGTGTTGCACAAGATGATCAAAGATGATATGAGACAACCTTACCTTTTTGTTGGTGAGAAGTGCATACATGACATATTGCATGTCATATGGCCTTTCTCACCAACTAGTTGTCTTTTGTGACATGCATTGCAGAATTGTGTGGTATAGGAACTTGTACTTGGGTTGAAAGAATTCTTTGTATAGAGTTCCATTCTTTAGGTCTCTTTAGTAGTCACACTCAATAAATTCAGCATGAAGAAGACCTATAGTGAATGTGGAAGGAGAGTTCGAATCCAGAAGATTTAGAGCAGATGAAATTAGAAGGTGTTATGGTGACCTGTTGTTTAGCAACCACAGATGTGATGCTTTCAACAATTTCATCTTTGGTCACTTTAAAAGAGTTTGCCCAAAATTGATTCAGGGCAGTGACCCAGATGTTAGGGTTTATAGTCAGTGCGGTGTGAACATACAAACTCAACAAGAGATCGATTATCTAATCGTACTAAGGATACTCAGAGTATCAAGTGTGATAGGTGATTAGGTTATGAACGGGCTTGAGTTTCAAATAATCAAGAGCCATAGAATCGAATAATGACAAAGATGAGAGTGAGAGTGATTTAGAGAGTTTGAAGAGAGAAAGCAGAGATGATGTAGCCGTTACAAAATCAAGAGCAGATCTACAGAAAGAAACTGCTGATACTTGTAACAAAATGACAGATTATCCGATTAGGTCAAAACATGCAAAAGTTAACAACGGTAAAAAAAGGAACAAAGAGAGAGAAACAACAAAACGACAAAATAACATAATCAGACAAAAATTTGGTAAACACATGGACAGTGGTTTGATAGGAATGAAACCTGGTTCGATGTCGTCACTCTTAAACATCTTCAGCATGAAGCCCTGACGACTTCATCATAGTGATTGCATCGAGCCAGAAGACATTCCTCACAAACATCTATCCTTAAGCTTGAAATCACCGTTATTGATCAAAGATTATGTTAGACAAGGTGATAAAGAAGAGCTAATGAGTTTTTCAGAGAAACTAGGGCAAGTGCGGATGAAGAGAACGTCGGAATTGAGGACGACATATATATATAGGAGAAAAGACTGAGTGTTAGAGAGTGGCAAGTGGTAAAAATATCACAACATCAAAAGCTAATAACCATTGAGGGTTACTAGTGTAACCTCATAATATTATATCCATGGATGGGAATGTAACAATGGATAGATGTCAACCACTAATAGATAAAGGTAATAAAATATAACAACTGATATATTTACATTGGTCTATCAATAGTTCATTATAACCTCGGAAGGCTGAATAGTAGCGGTTACGTCCTTTTGATCTGTTGTTAGGTCAATCAAGGGATTAACCTTTAATTTTGTGTTGAAAATTATGTACTTTTGATCCGTTGTTAGGTCAATCAGTGGTTATGTCCTTTTTATCCGTTGTTAGGTCAATCAGTGGTTGAGAAGAGCAGTGTTCCCTTGGACATACTCATCTGTTGATTTACCAGACTTGATAAGCTTTCTTTGCTGGTCAATCTCTCACTCAAAAGAGAGCAACTTCCAATGAAGTTGGGTAAGTGAAATATTGCCAAAGTCCAAAGAAGATCTCATGACAATGGAATATGTCTCGCATTTGTCTGGTAGAGATCTCAAGAAATGGTTAAGGGCAGAAATAGTAGGATATTCCTGTCCAGCAAGTTTAAGTTTACTAAGAAGAGAAATGATCCTTTCGAACTATTGAGTCAGTGACTCACCGTTCAGTTGTGAGAAGGTCTCTTAAAGTTGTGGTAATATCTCCCTTGTATTAGCTTACAAGCTAAGTTGTTCCGCCAAACTGCTCTTTTAGAGCATCCCATAAATCCTTAGCAGATTCATGGTGCAGAAGACTTGAATAGATATTGTTTGTCAGGGCCATGGCCAACTGAGCATGATCTTTAGCTTCAAGCTCAAGTTTCTGGTAGTCTTCCTCGGTGTAGTTCTGAGGATCTTTAGGCATTAGGTTGCGTGTTTCAATGTCAAGGACCATTGGTTTGTGTGGTCCTATCAATACTAACCTCAAACAACCCGTATGGTTTTTAGATATGAAATGGATCATCCTCCTTTGCCATATGTTACAGTAAAACCAAACCAGTATTGGAGGCCTAGTGGTTGATCCGGTGTTATGTGGGTCTAAGTTAAATTTTGTTGGCATGTTGAGTAGTAAACAATTAGAGATAATCAATGAAGATTATGCCTCAAGTAAGTTCAACAGAATGATTTTTAATAATGAGTTGTATTCAAAATCACGCACTCTTAGCGGGTGACAAAAACATAAACAAACATATAGATGAACAAGGATTTTAAAGAAATGTCTGCATAACTGAATATAAAAGTGAGCTTTGATTATTAAATCACAATATGAAGAACAATGCTCTGATACCAATTGTTGGATCTTGAGCACTTGTTTTTGTATATACTTGTTAAACTCAATTTTCAAGAGAAAGGCTATAGCTCCCTCTCAAGTTTAGAATCTAGAGCCTAGCTTGTTCTTTATTCTTGTTTTTATATTGAAAATAGAATAATAATACAAGTAACAATGGGAAAACAAATCCATATCATTCAGAGAATGTTTAGGTATAAATACGAAAACATTAATACAAAGAAGACAAAGAGTAATAAGATAAACAACTAACATTACAGACTCTGATACATAAGACCTGACGTACATAACCATGGATAAAAGTCAACAACAACTGAAAGAGCAAGAGCCCAAGAATAAAGCCTTCAATGGTTCTTCAGTCTTGGTTTTCGGTAGTTGTCATCCATGTCTTGCTTCAAAGTACTTTCCATGTTCGCTTTTCCGCGGTTATTTTGGTAATGAAGAGCTTCCAAAGATATGCTTTCAAAGAAGGTCTTCAGGAGTTATTCTAGGAGGATCTTCCTTTTGCTTCAAATGAAGATCTTCCGATATATTTCTGAGGGAGGTCTTCCGTTGATGTTCGGAAGAATGTCTTCCGATGTTATTCGGAAGAAGATAAAGGTTATAAGAAGGATGGTTATGGCTCATCAGTCCTTATTTTTCTACAAATAACACGAGCCGTATTGATGTCAATGGTGTTAGAATATGTTTGTCAGTGGAATATATATGATTTGTATGGGCTAATACTTATTGTATAGCATAAATGATTTAATTCGGGTGATTTTGAAGATTTTTAAGGTGTTTTAACTGTTATACGACCTGTATGCACCTATACGGGTCGTATAATAAAAAAATTTTAATTTTGTTTGTTTATAAGATATAAATTTTATATATATATATATATATATATAGTTTAAGTGTGTTTTAAAAATATTTTAACATAACTATATTTAATCTTGTAGTTAAAAAATAAATACTCTATATAATCTTTGAATTTGTCATATTTTAACATAGCCATGTTTAATCGTTTAACATGACTATTTAAGTTTACGATTTTTGTGTGTATAATTTTTTGAATACATGTTCTTTTCTCATTTTTCTAATTATAATATAACATTAACAAGCTAGCCAATCAATCCATAGACAACAAAGACAGATTAAATACATAAACATTCAAATACATAATCGTATGTATTTGTATATTAAAATAAGAAGATGCAACAAAACATCAAAATATGAAAATAAAATACTAAAAAAGTACCTAAACATGACCATGAGAGGATCCTCATCATGCCTTTGTCTAAGAAAGACAAGAATTGGAACGTCAAAAGCAGTTGTCACATCCCAACCAAATAGGTCAGGGCGTGAGTATATTGTTCATAAACTCATGGTGTTGTTATAAAGTTTAAGTAATTAAGACAATCCATATTAAATAATCCAAAGCATTGATTCCAAACGAACAACTAATATTCATTATAAGAAATCAAAACATACAAAATGAATAATGTAATGTAACATGTTTAAAGATTTAACGAATTTCACTAAAGCCTATCATGTAACCTTAACCACGAATCCTTATGTACATAACCACTAAGCCTAAACATTAACCATTGATGAAGAACAGCTGAGCCTAAACCTTCACAACTGACCTTTATACCTTAACCATGGATCCTTTGCACAACCATGGAGTCTTCCTATAACGAAACCACTGAACCTCTACCACGGATCAAGTACTGAAGACACAACAAGGGATGAACAAGAATGGATGACAAGGACTGAGACTAAAGGTCAAAGCATAACCACGAAAGACTTTAGTTTAGTGTTAGGTCTATCCGTTGTTATAATAAATGCATCTGTTGTTATGTAATTTTGCTTTTAGTGCTCGTATATGTTTTTGTCACTGGTCGTATAGTTTCTTTTTGATGTCACTATCAAAGTGACATCACCTATGATGTAATTACGGGTATTTAATCCCCAACATTATTTGAATAATATGTCTATGATTTCCTGAAAACCCTAAGAATACATTCTCTGTCGAAATCATACGCACACCCACCCACCTGAGAGCATAATCGGAGAGGGAGAATAATTGAATCTAATCAATAATCAATAACATAAAAATTGACTAAATACCTGTTCATTAAGCGTTATTTGATCGAACAGTAACAGTTGGCGTGACAGGATCAGAACTATCGATAGATGGCCGAACATTTGCTGCAATGAAGACATGGGTAGACACTGAGGAGGTATGGGACGTGTCATAGTAATCCCATACCTAGATAGTGTGGGAATCTGAGCAACAACAACTGATGTAGCAAGGGTTGCCGCAGTTGACTCAGATCATGTCCTCCTTGTCAAAACAAAACATTACCTCTTCACAGCTCCCTTCTCATTGGCTTCAGCACTCGATTAGGTAGGAGCCTAGGTAGTAGATGGAACATGAATACTCGCAAATTCAGGAAAAAAGTCAACATTCTCAATCTCCCTGACTTGTAGTTCGCTTACGGTATACTCCCCTCGTCTCTTCATGGCCACCAACTCGGTGCCAACAGTCGAAGTAATGAACTCTTCCTTTGTACTCTATGTGCCAGAGTCATCTGAGCACGCAAATTCATCCAGATTGAAATCATCTGGATAGAATGGAGGAAGCTCCTTAATGGTAGAAACTCTGATAGACTCACTAATTTCATTGGAGGTAGATGTGGTTGTCGGAGAGGTGGTAGCTAGTGCAACTTGAATCATCATCATCATCATCATCATCATCATCATCATTGTCCTCATCCCTTGGAGGAATGACGACATCTTCAACTTCTGAATCTAAATCCTGATGCATGTACCTCATCCTCACAGGTCCATATAATCAGGGTCAATAAAGTGCCAAAAAGGCAACGAGTTTGGGGCTTCCTTCCCCTGTAAGATAACACACTATTAAGCGTGGTGCAGCCATACGCTCTAGCCTGATAATATCTGCACAGATCTTTCGTAAAGTAGGAAGTCGAGCGTCAAAGATCATCTACCAAAAGCGTGGATACATCAAGTACTTTTTATCCTGCTTGAATGCGACATTCTCCTTCCTATGCATGAAGAGAATATTCAAGAAGTTAAAGGGAATGTTGATTCTAGAATCTTAGTTATTTTGGACGATCTTACTCTTAAGATTTGCAATGGTATTTTCTTGCTGAGAAGAAATGGTTTTCGGAAATCCAGTTAAGAGATATGGAAGAGTGAAATAATCATCGTCGTATAAATACGAGGATGTCGGGGATTAAATACCCGAAAATTAGAACAAAAGGTATAATAACCAAAAAATTGAACTATTATAAAAGTAAAATAGCATATAGAAACAAAAACAATAAATTAGGTATCGAACATCCAATTTATTTTGATAACTGAACTATTTAATTTAATAAAATTTGACTCTGGTATTGTTATAAACAAATTGAAACGAACGATCTAATCGTATGCCTAATATTTATAATAAGAGAAAATTCTATTTAAATATTAGTTGATTAAATTGGTAATAGCGTCTAATTGACTTAACGGACTAACAGTCACAACCGTATATAACTAAAGTGGAAACTGCCTTAAATTGACCTATACCCGAACCATGTTGTAATCCTATTTATTATATGTTAAAAAAATGAAATCTTCCTTTGCAAGAATACAAAACCGACTAAACAAATCTATCTATTTTAATATATAAAAGTTTTTAATGACACATGTCATGTTCTTAAAGCAACTCAAGTTTAATTTCCCGCTTCTCTCTCCTATTAAATACATTCATTTTAAAATATTAAGTATTAAGTATACTTTTATACATTTTTGAACAAATAATATTTTAAACATTAAAATATATAAATATTAAAAAAACACACTTAAAAAAACAAATTAGATAAAGTACAAAGTTTTAAAAACAATTATTTAAATTGAAATGTGTAAAGAAAAAAACATTAAAGAAGGAGTATTAAAAAAATAATATTATATTTTAGTATTTAAAGTATTAAATTATACGAAATGGTAATCATATTTTATATTAAAAAATTACTTATATTGTATAACCACCGGGTCATCACCCGTTTTCAACTCGGATCGATCGTGAACGAGTTCCAATTGATACAACTTTCAGTTTGGATAGCTACTATTCAGGTAAGACTCATAAAGTTTTGGACGATTAGCATATATTTGACAACTAGTACCAGATCGTCCGGCAATCGGTACGGTATGTGTACTTTCACTAGTAACTATGTGTAAATACTATGTGTTAAAGAGTATGTGATAACAATTCATTGAAATAAGTAACAGTTGTATGTATTTCAAGGAAAATTGAAATATAGATATACTACAACATCTGAAATAACAAAGGTGAAAACAAATGACAAAAACATATTGGTGTTGATCTGATGTCCACAAATAACAGAAATCAGGTAGCCGACAATTTCGTGAGAAAACAGTGTGAAATCATTCATAACAATGTAAACAGTTAAGTTAAGTTGAGTCCGTCAGTGAGAATGTTCAATACAAAACGAAAATTCAGTATCGTTTACGAATAATAACTGACAGTGTGTTTGCGTGAATAACGATTCATGCAAACATATCTGTGGATTTAACGTTCTGAACGATATCTAAAAAGTAGAAAACAAAATCAGAAAGTAAAGCCATCGTCGTGTTCGTTCGGGTGACGATTCGAACGAATACGCGCGAAGGTGATACGATCTGATGAAAAGGTAAAAATAAAATTTTTCGAAACATTAAATTAAGAAAAAGAAATTTAAAATTTTATTAGGAATTACTATCTTTAAAGAATTTTAAAGAAACTATTTTATTTAAATTTCGTTAAAATACGCGTTACGTTCTATAAACGTAACGTAAACAAAACGCGAAATCGAACGAACCGAACAAACCTGAAATGAACCCGAGTATAAGAGCCTTAAACCATTTCATTTTCTCATTTAAGTCATTCACCTACACCCTCTCTCTCTCTAAAACCCGTCTTCCCGCTCTCTCACTAAATACCCACCAAGATTCAAGCTTAAAATCCTCAATTCTTAGCCAAATCGTGTGCAATCTTGGTATCAAATCGAAGCTCTCGACATTCCTCATGTTAAAGTACAGAGGATCGGACCTTAACTCGAAGGGAAACATGGTAAAATCGAGCTATAAGGTTCGGTTTTAGGGTTTTGTACAAACCCGACAAAACCAAGGGTTTAGCCGCCCTTTCGACCCATACACCTTCTAAATGAATTTCGCACATGTACCCACTCAAAACCACCATTGATTTTGACTAAAACTCGAAATCGCCATCTGCAATGGCTGAAACCCGTTTCGGGCGAATGGCTCGTAAGAATGAGCTACTCATTCGTGTGAATACTCATTACCATGAGTCATTCGTGTGAATAGCCATTATCATGAATCATTCGTGTAAATAGCCATTAGCATGACTCATTCGTACGAAAACTCATTAGCATGAGTCATTCATATGAATGGTTATTAGCATGACTCATTCATATGAATGGCCATTAGCATGAGTCATTCTTATGAATATCACAAGGGTGAGTCATTCTCACTACATGAATTCAGTTAACAACTCAGATTTAAAAAGAAAAATCAAATAAGGAATCTTAGCTCAAACAACATTTAATCAAACACAGGACTGCGAATACAACTTCAGTACGACAACAGTGAGCGCGTGCATTTCTTGAGTCTTAGTCAACATTACATCAAGAAGGTGAGTTCATATGCCCCTTTTATATTTTTTGATTTCAATGCAGGGCTGAGAAACATGCTAACTCTTTTATTTAAAAGTTTTAGTACATAATTTCAATTATCATGCTATCTAGATAATAAAGGTTCCATCTTTATTATCATACCATTATGTATGCTTGTGTGTGTGTGAAATGACAATGATGACATATCAAAGAGGATATCATGATAACATAACTTCTGATATCATCAAATCATTGGAATAACATAAGTTTATTAAGAATTGATCTTATAACAGTTTGCTATTAACACTGAGATGACAATGAAAACATTGAGATAATTACAAAAGATGACTAGAACGATATTCATGATAACAGAAATTCATGATGAAATCATTCAACACATTTACTAACATTGTGTATTAAAACTAGTTCTTATAACACATTGTTAAATACTTTGAGATGACATAAATCTAGAACCAAATGGGGTGTAGATTTGGTAGTGTAGTGGTTTAACTAACGTTGACCATGAAGCTGTTTAATGAATCTACAACCATTCAATGAGTTGATTGTCATCTCCAGTTGGAAGTGAGAAACAATACACTCATTCAAGTGAGAACATATAATAATAAGACAATAACAATGGGAGAACACATAACAATAATTTGAATACTATTAAGCCTGAGTGCATTATATCAGTCTATTCATGTGTCTATGTATTCAAGATCAGTCATAAGTCCCTTTCTATATTGTTTACCATTGATTTAGTAGAGGCTAAACCGACGATAGCGTAGTGGTACCATAGGTTTGACAAACCTCCGGCGAGTGAGGCCGAAACGTTATGCGTAACAATAAGACTTTTGGCCGGTAATGTATGACGGTGACAGGGCTGCATCAGTCAGGTTTGGTAAATGACCACATGGGTGATATAAGTCTTCAGAAACTGATTGTAATTGTACCCTTCATTTCTGTTGACTGGTAGACTGATGAATTGATTTTCACTCATGTCATTTTACTAGGACATATTTGTTGTGAAGGCACCGATTCTATGAGACTACAAATGTATAGGGGTAAATTGGAGGCATTGTAGGCTAATTACGTAAAGACCACAATGGGTCACGTTTATGCTCTATACATTCAAGATGTAAATACTACAAATTGGTTAACGGTCACTTCTAATCTTAGAAGCGAATTTTAGTAACTCTACAATTGAGGGAACATTAAAAAGTGTAGAACCTAAGAAACCCTTGGAAACCAATCATTTCCTTGCAGAATCTGCTCAGCAGGCCCTTGAATAGTGCGTAATCCTATTCAAGTGTTTTTCAATCGAAATCACCAAGCCCCATGGCAATCCGATGATGTAGAATCAACGTTTTGATCGAAATCGAACACCACGGGGG
>SZYD01002112.1:0-26904 GCA_009363875.1 Mikania micrantha | reverse complement strand
TTAGAAAGCTTTTATTATTAGGATTTAGGCCTTAATTTACTAAATTAAATACTCAGAGATTGAAAACACAAAATGGGAAATAGCGTCTCACAATCCCACATTGTCTGAGTTGAGATTACAAAGATTAAAAGACTGCCTATATAAACAGAGACCCAAGAGGAGTATAAGCATACCTTTCTCGGCCTTTTGGCAAGATCAAGTGTAGTATCTGTTCTTATCAGTTTAATATCTGATACGTGGGCCATCGGTCCACTTGATATTAATCTAATTTTTTATGAGGAAAGACCCATTCAATAGTTGCTATTGGGGTCTTTGAGCGTTACCTTGGTGTTGCACTATTGCCTTGTCTGGCATACCTCTCCAATTGGTAGGTAACTTTGAACATGGTAGATTTTATAGTCAGCACTCTGTCAGTTTTCAAACGTGGAGCTAAAGCTTGATATGATGATTATATCTTTTATAGTTAGCATTCTGTAAATTTGCACTATTGCCTTGGTCTGGTCCCACCCCTCCAATTGGTAGTTTAAGTTTGTACCCGGTGTAAACCTTTATAGTCAGCATTATGTAAGGTTTCAAAAGTAGCTAATGTTTGATATGATGATTATAACTTTTTAGTCAGCACTATATATATTAGTAAACTAATCTGTTATAAACTCTTGAATTCATTAATGTTTGATTGCATTTTTGATTACTCAATGTATAGCCTATCATTTTGGGGATTCTTTTATTCTTCAGCCCTCATCTAGAATACCTTTACCCTGTTTAGTTATCTGATAAATCTACTTCTGCAATGCAATCACCTGAGTTTTGGACAGCCTTTTTGAATATGCATATTTTGGATAAAAGATCCATTCACTATTATTTGTTTATCAATAAAATTATCAATACATTTTTTTGAATGGCAAATCTTATTTTGTCTTTGGAGGTTTTTGAGCCCATACACTTTTGATTGTGGAACTCCCAATCTTTCCACTAGATACCCAACCTCCGGTGGATAAGAATTCATTAGTGTTCTTGAAGAAAAGTGAGTGCAACTTGATGAAGTAAAAATCCATCATTTTCTTAACCAAACTGAAATTATGATGAGATTCCCAATGCATATCCCATGAATACCATTAAATATCATGCAATATCCCATCAAATTATAACTCTATAGTACATTTTTTTCATTGACTTTGATTTAAAAACACATTTTTAGCATACATACAATTAACTTCTTAACTCTTACACCAGTCCCACATTTCAAAGATGAGATAGTGAAGGAAGGAAGTAACAATTTTGTCTAAGTTAGTAGTGCGAATCAGTTTTTCTGTTACAGACAACGACACACAATCTTGATTGGGAATCAAAGGAAAACATATTAATGTTTAAGGATGATTTGAACTCATTGTTCTTTGCTTTATTGCACATCTACAAAAGTGTTTATAATTCTTTGATAAATTCAAATGTCATTCTTCGTTTCATCATAAGAACTGTTGACTTCTTTACAAGATTCCCTTAAATATGTTCAGGATATTCCCAGCACATAGAAGGCAAAATAATATCTCTTTTCTAATTCACATGTTATTTTTATTGTGTATATGCAGATGCATTTTGTTGCTTATATGCATTACTGCATTGTAATTAACTTGCTACAACTATTATACATACGATACTGCAGAGCACTAATTGATACGGCTAAAAGGCACTTTTTGCTTTTCCTCTTTCATAGAACATTTCATCCAAATTGTAGCCAACTTCTAACAACAAAGTGGTAATATTTTAAGTTTCTTGTATTCTTATGCATGTTGTGCTTGTTCATTCTAATATACTTTTGCTAATGATACAGATGACAACTGAGTTGAGTGCTTTACGCTTCAAATATCCAATTCCATCTTGTTGTCAAATGTGTAGTAATTGCTGACTGCTTTTAGGGACATAAGATGTGAATGCACGTGAAAAAAAAACTTTAGACGTACTGGTTGGTAATTTAGTTTAACCTGTAGCAAATTGGATTTCCTTAATAACAATTCTGTAGAATTTGGTATGACTCGTAAGAACTCACACACACTCAAATTATCACAACAAACACAAGTATCTGAGCTTTTTAACTGGTCGCTCGTTTTCTTCTCATTAAACACAAATAAAAGAACTTACATGCGTATGTAGGATAATAAGAAAGCAACGAACAGGAACGTAATGACTGCATCTACCACTTCTACCACCACCCGACTAACTTCAAACAGGTCTAACTGTTCCTATAGATTAGGACCTGATAGGGTTCATACTTATATTAATATGTTGGTAATATTTGTTAGTAGGTTGTAAAGAGATAAGGGTAGTTTGGTAATATTGATTACTAGTTATTTGTTAGTAGGTTATAAATAGAGGTAAGGCTTGTGTGTGGAGGGTGTGAAGAAAAGTGTTTAGAATTGAATATTGGCTCCTGTTTAGGCTTGGAGAAGGGTTTACCCTGGGTTATCATCTTCTGATGAAATCGTTTGTTCATCTTTAATTCAATTTCATCATTGTTCTCTTGATTGATTATATTACTTGATTGTGTTGATTGTGTTGATCAATTACCTATCAATGGTCCGACCTGCCGGATATCTGCCGTTCTAATCCTTCAATTTGATTTCCATCCATGGCTGTCGTCGCTTTCAATTTCATCACTAATGGGATACCTACCGCCGATCTACTCGTCTCCACCTCCAATTTCGACCTAATTTCATATCTGCTGGATTTAATTGACGGATTACGGCTCCAATTCCTGGGCGATTCACGTCATGTTGTCGAATTTTTTGGATTAGTGTTCAAGTCGCCGCCAATTTCAGGTTCTGCCATTTTCAATTTCCGAATCGTGTTTCAGATTTGATGCGCTTTGTATCTTTCAAGTCACGATTTCAATTTCAATTCCAATTTGCTTCCATTTACGATTTGATGCAACTCATATTCTCTCTTACTCTAAATTTTTGTTAATTCAATCTCAACTTCGGTCGTTTCAATTTCATTTTCGGTTAATTTTCAATTTCTAGTTCTGATTTGATTCAATTCATATCATTCACATCACGTTCACTTTCTGTTGATTTTAATTTCAATACCGATTTGATTTCTGTTGATTTTAACTCAATTCTTAATTTCTGTTGACTTCTGTTGGATTATACCCCTTATCAATCATGGTTAATCAAATCACTCGATTAGACGCTCACAAACAACAAATCGTTCACTTCAGCAGAAAGTGGCAGAAATCAAAACATCACTCAAAGTGTTGCAAGAAGAGCAATCAGCTTCTATTGAATTTCGCCAAATTGTTCTTGATTGGATGAAGCAACAGGACAGGCAACTTGTTGAGGCTCAATTGGGATCATCTGGTATTATTTTGTTCGATTCAAATAACTCCTCCGGCTTGAACGATGGGTCAGTGGATTTGCAGAAGCTTCAAGGGCCTGAATTCATTGAATTTGAATCTTTGAGAGACATTCAAAAGGTGACTCTAAATTTGGACACGCTTTCCAATCCTGATGCTTTGGCCACAGACATTTAAGAAGTGATGGTCCTCTCTAATCCTAGCAACAATTCTGTTTCTCACTTTTGGGATTTTAATTCCCTTAGTTTGTTTGAAGCTACTAACATATTGGGCCAGTTTATGCTCAAACCAGGTGGTTCAACACGACTCTATGACTGACAGTTCACACACCAACCATAGAATCCGTGTTCGTTCCTTGCCATCCGATCAGGAGCTTACTCTACTCCTGAGTGGGGACATGTTGTTCATCGTGATCGAATAGTTCGATATCTTCTGCGCTAAGAATGGAAAGGACGTAGGAAGAAAGGAAATTGTTTGCGTTGGGGTAATCGCTATGGGCCAGCTCACAAATACACCAAACCGTGGTCTACATGACTGAAAGTATCAACTCCTTGCTTTGTTTCCGCCTAGCCATAGATCTTGGTAATTCCATGAGGTCCCGAAAAGAGAAAGCAAATATTGGCGGAAGATTGCACCATGATTCGATACGACCCCATATATAGATAGCCAAATGACAAGCAGTGAATATGTGGTTAGTTGTCTCATCAGCATCGTCACAAAGTTTGCATGTTGTAGACCCGAGATTAACGTTCTTGCTTCGTCCAAGGCCGTCATTGTTGGAAGCCTATCCATCTCCGCACCCCTCCAGTTGGTAGTTAAGTTGTACCCGGTAAAGCTTTTATAGTCAACATTCTGTAAGTTTTCAAACGTGAAGCTAGTGTTTAGTATGAAGATTGTTAAGTTTTCAAGAAAGCTTATCTATTGTTTTTAAACTCTTGAATATAATGTCAGAGATATGTTACCACTTTTCAGATAGAATATTTTGTTGCATTTTTGATTACTCAATATACCTATACCCTGTTTAGTGTTTAGTTATCTGATAAATCTACTTCTGCAATGCAATCACCTGAGTTTTGGACAGCCTTTTTGAATATGCATATTTTAGATAAAAGACCCATTCACTATAATTTGTTTATCAATAAATCATCAATACATTTTTTTGAATGGCAAATTTTATTTTGTCTTGGGAGATTTTTGAGCCCATACACTTTTGATTGTGGAACTCCCAATCTTTCCACTAGATACCAACCTCCGGTGGATAAGAATTCATTAGTGTTCTTGAAGAAAAGTGAGTGCAACTTGATGAAGTAAAAATCCATCATTTTCTTAACCAAACTGAAATTATGATGAGATTCCCAATGCATATCCCATGAATACCATTAAATATCATGCAATATCCCACCAAATTATAACTCTACAGTACATTTTTGTTTCATTGACTTTGATTTAAAAACACATTTTTAGCATACGTACATTTAACTTCTTAACTCTTACACCAGTACCACATTTTAAAGATGTGATAGTGAAGGAATTAACAATTTTGTCTAGGTTAGTAGTGCGAATCAGTGGAACTTTGTTCTGTTTCAATTAGGTAACTTAATTTTGATTTATGTTCTAATAGTAGATAAAAAACCTGGATAACAAGTAATTTTGGTCCGTTTAGACTTTATAAGTAAATTTTTAGATGAATTTAGGATCCGTTTGAAGGTTTTAGACGTATTTTGGACCTCTTTGAGCGTTTTGTGTCTTTTTAATGTAATCAACAAAATATTTTTACAATTTTCTAAATATTTTAACAAATTTTTTATTTTTATTTTATTTAAAAATTTTTGCAATTTTAAAAAAAATTGAGAATTTATTTCTTAAAGTCCATTTTATGATAATGTCATCATACAATAAAAATATTTTTTTTTTTATGGTTACATGTTATATAGGTTACATATCTAAGATTGAAACATAAAAATAAACTTAAGTTATTAAATTGAAACAAAACAAAGTTTGAGTGATTTAATTGAAACAAAATAAAACTTGATATGTATAAAGTTATAACGACTAGGTTCTAAGATCAAATTATATACACAAAAGTTATATAACGGTGTATGTCTAAGGGTGTTGATCGGTCAACCCGATCTGATTTGGGGTTAATCAAGTCGGGTTAGTCGTTTTTTTTTTAAATGTTGTCCCTCAACCCGACCCTTATAACATGAAACAATAGATTTTTCAAAGATGGCCTTTCTTGAATGAATCATGTGTGATACATAATGCACATAATAAAACAAGCGATAATCTTAATGTTAGTATATTACCTGTCTTGACAATTTTGTTAACATAGGTTAAGACATGATTGTGGAACCTATTTATTCCACCTGAAAAACGATTACAAGTTATTAATGAAGGTTTAACGTTTACCTAAGACAAGATAACTGCAAAGATGAGTTGAGGCAGACCAATTCAACACGTTGGCAACCCAAAAAACAACTAAAATTCACATATTTAAGCTTAAAGTATTGTACCTTTGGCTGAAAAACTTATACCTCTTAAATTTAAGAGTTTTTACCATATTTTTTTCTCTAATATCTATTATATAGTACTAGGCATTTGGCAAAGTACATCATAAAACACATGTCATAGTAAATATGTTACAAGGTAATTTTGTTAGCTTACAGTCTTATATAGTGTTAAAGATTCAAAACACCCAAAGCTAAAACACTTCACATTGTTTTTAGTTGAAAATGCCATAGAAGTAAAATCATTGTTATAAAAAAATGATAACTTTGTAGAAATGTAACCAACTTTTTATTTTGTTCCAATCAAGTCGCTCAACCTTTTTTTTTGTCCTAATTAAGTCATTCAAGTTACTTTTGTGTTTGAATTTATGTTGTTAACTTGAATAGTAGGTAATACATGTTGATATAAGTTTGAATGAATAATTTTTTAAAAAAATGACTGATTTGAATCAATAATTATTGATTTTAACTAATATTCGACAAAGAACAAATAATTAATAATTACTTATTCAAGTAAGTCATTTTTTTAAAAAAAAAAAACTTATCACTCAAACTTATATCAACATGTATTACATACAATTCAGGTTAAAATCATAGAATTTAAACACAAAAATAATTTGAATGACTTAATTCGGATAAAAAAAAAGTTTGAGTGACTTGATTGGAACAAAATGAAAAGTTGGTTACATTTTTATAAAGTTTTCCCTAAAAAACACTAAAGTTAGACATTGATATAAAATAGGAACTTGTAAAGTAGCACTCAAGATTTACTGTTTCTAAAAAACTCTTAAATTTGCATTGCATAAACAAATGTTCGAATTCAACAAATGCAAATAAATGTTATAATGTAGTAATATGAATTCACATGGAATTGAGAGAGAAATAAATGACATTTGCTGTTTGTCTGTGATTAATTAACTTATAATAAGATTACAATTGTTTAAATACAAAACAAAATAAACTAATTTCAGCAAAACAAAGATAAAACTTTGTGCTAGAATACTCTATCCAGATCTAAAATTCAGGTCAATTTGTTGACAGATGGTGAAAATTGAAAAATATACCTAATCTAAACAAGAGTTTAGGTTCTTTCACTAAAAATGTAAAAATAGAAGTTCAAAGACGAAAAAATAGCGGATAAATAATAATATATTCCACAAGCAGATTCGTGTTAAAAATGCATAAGTTTAAGAATAGTGCGTGTTCAGAGGCTGTGAATTTTCTGAACCGAGTTCAGAGGGTCATGGATAGTAACATTACAGCTTCTATGACCCCAAATATTGTTTTTAGTAAGATTGGCTTTCCATTCAAAACAAGGTCAATTTAGGGGTTGTTTGTAAGCATCTAAATGAGTCTGGATCTGAATGAAAAAACCCATCTGAATTAGGGTCTGAATGGAGAAAAAGGAAGGTTCTCGTTTCCTTTCCCTCCTCCTCCCCCACAGCCGACCTCACCCAAGCACCGTCGGCTTCCTCCTCCCTCACGACCGCCTCTCCCCGCCGGAACAAGCATCTCGCTCGACTACCGACGTGCTCAAGTCTGATTGAGGCGACGACGAAACAAGCACCGTCGCTCGACGACCGCCTCTCCTCTGCCTGAACAAGTCTGACGGAGGCCGACGCTGGCTCATCGAAGGCGACGACGGAACAAGTCTGACTGAAGCGACGATGGAACAAGCACCGTCGACTGTGATGGTGGCAGAGCTGGTGACGGAGGCGGAGGCGGGACTGGAGGCGGCGACGGGAAGAATAATTCGATCGGAGGCCATGTTTTGATATTTGTAACATCTCGTTTTATGGATATAAATAAAATATCATTATAATTACAATATTATTAGTCAAAATATAATAATAATAAAAAAAAAACGATCAATTAAAACGTAAGGTCTCGTCAAATATTATAAAATAGTTTATTTTATGATTATTTGAGAATAATATAAGTAAAAATAAACATTCAAGATTTTTTTAACGTTCGTTTAAACGAATGCTTAGATGAAACAATTATTAGAAATAATCGTTGTTTAAACAATCAGTTACTATAATAGGAGACCGCCTAAAATTAATAAAATATATTATAATTAAACTTTCTCCGTTTTTGACGAAACTTAGGTCGAATCGTAGAGAAAAAATGAGTCGGTCCTAACAGTATTTTTAAAATTTTATTAAATATTATATATTAAAAGTTATACGAGAAAAACAAAATTTAATCTAAATTAATTATAATAATATAATAATAATTATAAAAATATGTATATATTTATTTTTAGTCACACGTGTGACTTATGTGTGTGTCAAATGGTGATGACAACAAATCTAAAGATATGGATGATATAATGTTTATCAAAGTTCAAAGTCGGTTAAAATAAGGAACGAAGAGTGAGTAGCTTTTAGGTAGAAACTCATTAGTTTGTTCTTCTGCTTTCTATTATTCGTTTGTATACGCACACACATCACGGTGAAGTTCAAAAGAAAGAAAACACAAATCCTTCTTGAATTCATTAGACCGACAAGTTGGTTTGTTGAGGTAT
This sequence comes from Mikania micrantha, assembly GCA_009363875.1. NCBI lineage: Eukaryota > Viridiplantae > Streptophyta > Magnoliopsida > Asterales > Asteraceae > Mikania > Mikania micrantha. Next base: position 18,524 of record SZYD01002112.1, on the reverse strand, counting down.
GTACTCCGATCTGTTAGTTTAACTTATAAATTTAAGTTTTTGTGACATTATTAACTGATAGGGTTAGGGTTAAGATCCGACCCTATGCATATAAATATTATGTTAAATATATGATATATTATATGATCAGAAAAATAAACGCATCAGGAATCATTCCTTTGAGATAGATATAAAGATATAATAAGCAGAAACGCTGCCCAATTTACAATAACAAGTTTAAAGTTGTCACCCAGCCAACCCAAAATTCAGGTGAATACATCTAACTTATTTTTAAATTTAAATGATTTTTTTTAGCATTGTATGTTTAACTTTGACGCATAAAGGGATACTATTAGACCAGCATTTAGGCCATTAGTATACGTACGATTTGCAAATTGTATCCGCTATGGGTGAAATTCCCATACGTGGCTGGTAACGTGGGCTGGAAGGTTATACGTAAGACGCACTCCGCAGGCAACCTAACCAGTGACGGGCTGTGGGCTGGAGGGAACAATTGTAAGACGCACTCCGCTGTTGTTCCTAACCAGTGACAGTACAAGCCAGGGTATGCAGTGGTTGTATCGATCAGTGAAATAACCTGCTAAATGTGTAGTATTGCCATTATTAATTATGGTTAAAGGACCGAACATGCTATGCTTACATATCGAGTCTGTTATTTGTATTCACCAACTTTATGTTGACGTTTTATTTTCAAAAACTTTTCAGGTAATAATGAATGACCAATCAGAAGCAAGATTAGAGATTTAGGGTCTATGATACCTTAAATAAAAATCTTGTGGCGAAACCGAGGAGCGATTGGAGTTTTACCTCCAAGTCCCATGTAACCAATATATGTAAAAATATGTTTGTAAAACTCGGTTTAAAATGAAATAAAATGTTGTGTTCATATCTATGCATATGAAATTTTATAAAACCCTAAAAAGTTATTTACAGGCGATAAAAATGTGGTTTTTCATACCCATGCGTATGAATTATTTGTAAATTATGAAAAACGGATTTCACATCCATGCATGTGAATTATTATAAAATTACCAATTCATGAAACAACGCTTCCGCTGAAACATATTAAATTGAATAATAAACTCTGACCGAGACTCTATTATCCATGAAACCAATTCGGGTCGCAGCGCCCGGGCCGCCGAGAGCCCGGGGTGTGACAATATTTTAGGGTTTTTCCAAATAAATGGGTATTTTATTCGGATGCTAAAACAAACATCACCACTTAATGGTTCAAACATTTTTAACCATTCAGACATCTTAACCATTCAGCACTTAATATTTTAGACTCAACCAAACGGCCCCTTATTGTAATTTTTCACTTTTGTTAACGAAAATTTCTGCCTATTAAAAAAATAAAATGCGTTGTAGAAAGTAAAAACTAACATATATGACTTATTTAGATGTGGTGGGACCTTATTTACCACCTACACTACCGATTAAGGTAGTATAACGTAATTTTTTGGATAAAATTAAGTTGCTTTCATAGAAGCATTTGAACGATTGCCTTGGTGGTTAGAACTTTGAGTTTTTAATTGATGGTTATGGGTTCGACCCGTGCAATATATTTTTTTTCTTTTTTCAGATTTTCATATTCAATTACTCTTTCTTATATTTTAAATATTAAATAAATTTTATAAGAATTCGTATATCGTAACATACGAGGCATTTTATTAATGTTTATGTACGTATACATTTGAGTTTTATCACGCTTTGTCCTCCATTCCTTTCACCGAATTTTTTTTTCACTTTTTATTTTCTCTGAATTTTCTTATATTTTTATATTAAATAAATTTCATTAGATTTTTTATGTCATAACATAGGATGTGTTTTATTAACTTTTAAATATGTTTACACTTGAGTTATTACCACGCTCCGTCCTACAATCGTTCCACCCTATTTTAATCCTCATATTAAGTGTTCAAATTGTAGAAAATACAATTTGATTATTTTTTTTTGTCTTTTTTTGCTTTGTTTTTTCAAGGTTTCTTTTGTTGTTTTTAATAGTTTTATTTGAAGTATCAACGTTACTACATTTTTATACTCTTTTTTTTTTTGTAGTTAACTACGTTTATGTTAATGCTTACAAGTTTGTGGCTTCAATGTTAGGTCATGTTTATGTCGTAGCGTGTAACATATATAAACAATCGAGTCATTGCAAATTTGCAAGTCGTTTTATGTGCTTAGCCATGTTTATATAAACTCTGCTTTTGCTTAAATAGTCCATTACCCGCCGCGAAGCGCTGGACCACGTTTCTTGTTATACCACAATTAGTATGAAATTAGATTATAGATTATAGATGTTAGTATTTTGAAGATGGGCCGTTTTTTGTTTTTTCAGTCTGATTTTTTTCTTTTCATTCTCCACAAAGCAGAAGCTCACCCTCTTCGTCTATCCTACCCAACATCATCTAAAACATTCATCAAGAAGATCGCATGGTGCCTTTGAATTCAACGACATACATTCATCTGATCAGGTCATTGCTTACACACATTTTAACCTAAATTTCATCCGTCGTTAGTAAAGTTTCCTCATCCCCTCACAGTTTTACTGATTAGGTTTTCTTTGCGATGATGTGTAATTTGTTGATTGCGCATTCTATATGTTTTACAGATTAGTTTTATTTCATCTATATGTTTCCTCTAATCTCTTCTAGAATTGTTGCATTTTTCTGGTTCTTAATTGGGGAATTTGTGTGTCTCTGGCCACTTGCAGCTTAATGTTGCAATTACTAATGCTATAATAATACGATTAATCCGGTGAAAGAAGATGAAGAGAAACCCAGAAGTAATAGCTTGCCTGATGCTCAGAAATTGAATGATCAATCTAGTAATGTGTTGAAAATGACCATCTATAACCTTCGTTAAAAGTTTATCCTAAAATTGGTAATAAAAGCTCTTGCAGCCAAAAGGCCAAATGTTTTATCATCATGAAAATGATGGTGTAACATGTGAACTTTATTGTCATAATATGCTAAGTTTTCCTGAACTTATGTGTGCAAAATATAATTTTGCTTGTCCTCTAATGAAGAACTTTAATTCAAACATAGGATAATTTTGCTTAGCTGCTTTACGACAAAATCATCAATATCCTTCTATAATTTCATCGTACGACAGTATCTTTTACTACCTATGATTGCTTTTGAGGGAAGGTGGATCCATTGTACAAACAAGCGTTACAATTAAATTAATCATAATTCTAACTATGCTTAACTAAATTTATGAAATATATATGTAATTTTATTTATTTTTCAACGTTGTTTTGAGGCTTACGCCTCGGTCCGCCTCGAGGCTTACGCCTCGTGAGGCTAACAGAAAACGCCTCGAGGCTCGTTTCCGCTTTTTTAAACCTTGGTGATAGTTTCTAACACAATAATTATTAGAATTCGAGATAAAGAATTCAATTTATTAATAAGAGAATGTGAGTAACTAACCTTGGCCTCTTTGATTTTGTTCCCATTTTGTCTATGGATTATGCGTGTTATAAATTGAGTTAATTTTGTCTTGATCAATTAGTGCACATTTGATGATCTTAAAAAGCTTTTATTATTAGGATTTAGCCTTAACTTATGTTACAAAATTAAATACTCTGAGATGAAAACACCAATGGGAAAATAGCATTTCACAATCCCACATTGTCTGAGTGTAGAATACAAAGATTAAAAGACTGCCTATATAAACAGAGGCCCAAGTGGAAGATAAGCATACCTTTCTCGGCCTTTTGGCTAAGATCAAGTGTAGTATCTGTTCTTATCAGTTTAATATCTGATACGTGGGCCATCGGTCCACTTGATATTAATCTAATTTTTATGGAAAAAGACCCATTTCAATAGCTTGCTATTGGGGTCTTTAAGTGTTACCTTGGTGTTGCACTATTGCCTTGGTCTGGTGCCTCCCTCCAATTGGTAGTTAAGTTTGTATCCGTTAAACCTTTTATAGTCAGCATTCTGTAAGTTTCCAAACCTAGCTAATGTTTGATATGATGATTATAACTTTTATAGTCGGCACTCTGTATATTAGTAAACTTAGTATGATTGTTAATTTTTCAAGAAAGCTTATCTGTTGTTATAAACTCTTGAATTCATTAATGTCAGATATGTGTTCTTGCTTTCTATTGCTATTACCACTTTTCAGATAGAATATTTGATTGCATTTTTGATTACTCAATGTCAGCCTATCATTTTGGGGATTCTTTTATTCTTCAGCCCTCACCTAGAATACCTGTACCCTGTTTAGTTATCTGATAAATCTACTTCTGCAATGCAATCACCTGAGTTTTGGACAGTCTTTTTGAATATGCATATTTTAGATAAAAGACCCATTTTTGGGCCCATACACTTTTGATTGTGGAACTCCCAATCTTTCCACTAGATACCAACCTCCAGTGGATAAGAATTCATTAGTGTTCTTGAAGAAAAGTGAGTGCAACTTGATGAAGTAAATATCCATCATTTTCATAACCAAACTGAAATTATGATGAGATTCCATGAATACCATTAAATATCATGCAATATCCCACCAAATTATAACTCTATAGTACATTTTTGTTTCATTGACTTCTTAACTCTTACACCAGTCCCACATTTTAAAGATGTGATAGTGAAGGAATTAACAATTTTGTCTAGGTTAGTAGTGCGAATCAGTTTTTTTGTTACAAACAAGGACACACAATCTTGATTGGGAATCAAAGGAAAACATATTAATGTTTAAGGATGATTTGAACTCATTGTTCTTTGCTTTATTGCACATCTACAAAAGTGTTTATAATTCTTTGATAAATTCAAATGTCATTCTTCGTTTCATCATAAGAATTGTTGACTTCTATACAAGATTCCCTTAAATATGTTCAGGATATTCCCAGCACATAGAAGGCAAACTAATATCTCTTTTCGAATTCACATGTTATTTTTATTGTGTATATGCAGATGCATTTTGCTGCTTATATGCATTACTGCATTGTAATTAACTTGCTACAACTATTATACAAACGATACTGCAGAGCACTAATTGATATGGCTAAAAGGCACTTTTGCTTTTCCTCTTTCATAGAACATTTCATCCAAATTGTAGCGAACTTCTAACAACAAAGTGGTAATATTTTAAGTTTCTTGTATTCTTATGCATGTTGTGCTTGTTCATTCTGTATATACTTTTGCTAATGATACAGATGACAACTGAGTTGAGTGCTTTACTCTTCAAATATCCAATTCCATCTTGTTGTCAAATGTGCTGTAATTGCTGATTGCTTTTAGGGACATCAGATGTGAATGCACGTGAAAAACAAACTTTAGAGGCACTGGTTGGTAATTTTGTTTAACCTGTAGCAAATTGGATTTCCGTAATAACAATTTCTGTAGAATTTGGTATGACTCGTAAGAACTCAGACATGCTCAAATTATCACAACAAACACAAGTATTTGAGCTTTTTAACTGGTCGCTCGTTTTCTTCTCATTAAAAAAAATAAAAGAACTTACATGCGTATATAGGATAATAAGAAAGCAACGAACGGGAATGTAATGACTGCATCTACCATTTCTACCACCACCCTACTAACTTCAAACAGGTCTAACTGTTCCTGTAGATTAGGACCACTCATTCTGAACTATTCTCCATACATAGAAACATGAGAAATAAACACAAAACAACAACAACCTTACCCAGTATATTCCCACTTTTCAGTAGAGTCTGGAGAGAAGGATAGATACAAACCTTACCCTTATCCCAATTGGTGAACTTTTACTTTTGCCCCTTAAGGCCCACACATATATACATTATATGTGTTTACCACAAATGGGGCGTGAGAAATAAACACAAAACAATAAACTTAAACTTAAATAATACTTTTTACAACTTCTAAACAATATTTCTTCCTCCCTCAACTCATAAGCCTAACCTCTATTTATAACCAACATTCTAACAAAACTAGATATCAAAATTACCAAACTACCCTAATCTAGAACATATCATTACTACTAATAACTACCAACATATTAATATAACTATAATTTCTATCACATAAGTTGGCGTTTGTTTTTTTCAATACTGATCAAGCTCTTGTTACATATACTCCCCTCCATTGTCGGATCTCAAACACGCCTCCTTTTGACACGTTTCTCGCTCAGCTTCTGCTTTAAAATCTTTAAACATATCAAGCACTTCAGCCTTCTCCTCCATAAAATATAGCCATACGTAGCGAGAGTAGTCATCAACAAAGACAGTGTTGTAAAAATCGGGATTAATCGCTAGTCGGTCCTAAGCTGATTAAATTTAGCCTAGTCGGTCCACTAATTGGTAGTCGGCTCTAGTCGGGATTAATCGGTCAAGTTCAAAAAAATCGACCAACCCAGTTTTAAGCCCAAAATTTCGGTCCAGCCCAAAGAAATTGTGGTTTTTCTTTAACCTAATAACTAAAAGCCTTTGTCCAGCCCATTTTAAACATGTTTTGGCCTTTTAATTGGTTTTTTAATTGTGTTTTGGCAAGAAAATATACTTATAGGCTTTTTAATTTGTGAAAATCTTTGATGTATTGAAAAACTAATATTTATTTTGAAAATTATATATATATATATATAATTTTGTAAAATTTTGTAAAATTCTATATAAATTTCCAATCCGATTAATTCCGATTAATCCCGATTAATCCTGATTAATCCCTAGTCCCCACCTCGCCGCCCGACTACCGATTAGCGATTTTTACAACCATGAACAAAGGTGACTACATACTTTAAACCTTTCATTGAGGCATGCTTGGCTGGACCCCATACATCTAAATGCACTAGGGTAAGTGGAGCATCAAATCTATATTTTGAAGATTGGAATGAATCTTGATGTGCTTTACCATATTGACAGCCAACACATACAAGTTTCTTATTAACTTCGAACTGAGACACACTACTAAGTAGACTTTTCTCTACTATCATCTTTAGCTTGTCATTCCATACATGACCTAACCGGTAATGCCACAGGTCTGTATTTTGACTTTTGATATTCTCTAGTCTTCTCAACGTATGTATGTTCAACAGAAAGCACACACATGTTTTCTTTCTTATGACCTTTCAAAATGGGAGTGGATGATGTTTGGTAACTATTAAACACCTGCACATCATTTGGACCAAACAATACATACTTGCCATCAGTCACTGATAGAAGATTCTTCATCACGCCAGGAACATGATACGCATTTGACAACTTTAGCTCACTTCGTCGATCTTCATATGGAAAAACAACATCACCAACGTGAACTATTTGATGTTACGATTTACTAACAATAACAATGATCCTGTTGCCTTCATACTTCACCGGGTTAGATAGCTTGTTCTTGTCATCAGTAGGATGATTTGAACAATGCTTTACCCGCCTTAATTTTCCACTTCCATAAGGCATCTGTAGCATCATCCCTTGGTGTCTCACTGGCTCGGTGTCTCACTTGTGAACAACGTCCCACAATTCCTGTCCCTGCAAATACGAGGCTATACATGTGGACCAGGTTTTGTAGGTCTGGTTATTGAGTTTCTTGATGCCGCCGATCAATTGCAACTCCGACATCATGGGTACCGGTTTTGATACCAAATGTAGAATTTGGTATGACTCGTAAGAACTCACACACACTCAAACTATCACAACACACACAAGTATTTGAGCTTTTAACTGGTCGCTTGTTTTCTTCTCATTAATAAAAAAGAACTTACATGCGTATATAGGATAATAAGAAAGCAATAAACGGGAAAGTTATAACTGCATTTACCACTACCCTACTAACTTCAAACAGGTCTAACTGTTCGTATCGATTATGACAACTCATTCTGATCTATTCTACATATGGAGAAATATGAGAAATAAACACAAATTTAATAAACATAAATAATACTTTTTGCCACATAAGACACGACATTGACTTTCAACAAGTTCCTGGTAAAGCACATGGCTTCATGCATGGTTTTACATAGCCATATTGTGTGGCATGCAAATATGTTGAATATTTTGTATAGTTGTCTTTCATGGGTTTTCAGAAAAAAATATTGTATATTTCTTTAAAAATGTTTACAACATATTTTTTTGCAGTATATTATATATTCACTAGTTTTTTTTCTAATTGTTATTATATAAAACTTCTTTGATATCAAATGTTATAGAATGGTTCATGTATGGTTCATGCGTTACTGTGTCGAGTTCCATAGCCAGTTCAAATTATAAATTGATATATTTTGTATTATACCTGTACTCATGACATACTTATTTCTTGACTTTGGTACTAGTATGTTAACTGAGAGATAGCTTACCATGTTTCTATAAAACCTTAATGATATTCCATATTTTTTTTTGTCTAGTTCTGCTATTTTGGCTTGAATGATGCTTCATTATTTCATGGTTTAAATTCATTCCAATTTGGGTTTTATTATATTGGGTGTTACAGTCCATGATTATAAACAGAATCGTTTGAGCATCATGACTCCTACCTTATAGTAAACATTTATGCATATGTATAGAGCTATACTCTGTAGTAGAATGTTACTCTCTTACATAATTGATCTATTCCTCGTAGTAGTAGTGTCTAGTGATCAAACCAGTGTCATTAATGTTAGAGATAAAGAATCATTTTTTATTGCTAAAAAGAAGAGTTAGCGACACAGAGATTCTTTAGTTTGAAATTGCTAGTAAATTTAGTGTTATCGACAACTTTAGGATATTGGATCAACATGTAAATCGAGATAATAATATTAATGATTAATCAAGTTAAGTGACGCAGGTTTGCGGGCTCGTTTAACATTAATATTATTTGGGCCTTATAAATAATGAACCATCAAATAAATAAAGTAGTCTCCTATATATGATGCACATGTATGCCTATTTTTTGTGCCGTAAATAAGAGAACAAAAGGGTTCTTCTTTCTCTCTAGAGGACGCTCCAAAAACACAGACGGTTATATGTTTCATTGGAGAACAATCATTGAAATATCAAAATCCAATTTCAACAACAGAAATCTCTGTCTAATCCGATAAACAATTGTGTGTAACCCATAAACAGGTTTATCTAATAATGATTCAGAGATTCATCCAACAAATTGTTTGAGAAGATTCATTGAAGTTAGAGGTTTGATTTATGTTTTGTGTGTTTAATTATACAATAGAAACAACGAATTCTATAGTAAGGATCTGGGGGTTGATATAGTATTAAGCAAGTAACGAACACTTTATGATCTCAAAAAGCTAGCATTCGCAGGATTCAGGCACCAGTCAACATTGCTTTTTGGTATCAAATCCTGATAGATGAAAACACACATGGGAAAATAGCGTCTCACAATCCCACATTGTCCAAGTGAAGAATACAAAGATTAAAGGACTGCCTATATAAACAAAGGCCCAAGTGGAGGATAAACATACCTTTCTCGGCCTTTTGGCTAAGATCAAGTGTAGTATCTGTTCTTATCAGTTTAATATCTGATACGTGGGCCATCGGTCCACTTGATATTAATCTAATTTTTTATGGGGAAAGACCAATTTCAATAGCTTGCTATTGAGGTCTTTGAGCGTTACCTTGGTGTTGCACTATTGCCTTGGTATGGCGTACCCCTCCAATTGGTAGTTAACTTTGTACCTGGTAGATCTTTTATAGTTAGCGCTCTGTAAGTTTTCAAATGTGGAGCTAAAGTTTGATATGATGGTTCTATCTTTTATAGTTAGCACTCTGTAAATTTGTAAACTTAGCATGGTTGTTAATTTTACAAGAAAGCTTATCTATTTTTTTTTAACTCTTGAACTCATTAATGTCAGAGGTATGTTCTTGCTTTCGATTGCTGTTACCAATTTTTAGATAGAATGTTTGATAGCATTTTAGATTACTCAACGTGTAGCCTATCAGTTTAGGAATTCTTAGCCTCAAGCTTTTTAAAACCAAGATCGTAACCTACAAACACACAAAGTATAGCCTTTTTCTCCAACTTATGACGGAGATGATTTGGCACAAAAACATGGCATACAACCAAATACTCGAAAGTAATTGGGCATTAGGTTTAGTCTTGAATAACCTTTCAAATGGTGAAGCAAACTGTAGAACCTATGAGGTTGTTCGATTAATGTTGTAGGCTGCAATGCGCATTGCTTCTGCCCAAAATCGCTCTTGTAGATTCTTTTCATGTAACAGGCTTTCCATCACTTCAGCTAAATGATGATTTTTACTCTCCGACACACTAGTTTTGTGAGGCGTGTTAGGACACGTAAGTTGGCGTCTGATTCTTTGTTGTTTTTGTTAGTCTAAGCTTTGTAATAAAATTGTATTAGTAAGTCTTGGTCAGTTGTGAGTTGTAATAGTCGGTTAGTTTTCTGTTTTTTTCTGTTTTGTTTATTGTGGTGAATAAGTAACAGCTATACAAGTTGTATGTCTGTATTTGTTTACAAGCAGACAAGTGAAATCAAAGAGATCGATTTTCACAAATTAATTCGCAATTTACATTCAGATACCATCTTTCAATTGGTATCAGAGCTCAGTTAATCAAGATTCATCGAATCGAGCTCTCCCGGTGTTGATCGAAGAAAGGACTCGAGCCGGAGATAATCAATCGACAGATTGATCCGACGGACTGGATCAAGGGACGACGGCGACGTACCAGCAAAGAAGAAGAAGACAAGTCATGGCAGACGGAGCCAATGCAGGCGCGGTGGTCACTGTAAAAGAATCCGGCACGGCATCGCTCCAGTGTCCAATGCTAAATGTCAACAATTACAACATTTGGGCAATCAGACTAAAGGCTGTTTTCAAGGTTCATGGAATCCTCGATGCGCTCGAACCAGGGATTGGTATGGCAGTGGATGCGAAGAAGAACGACATGGCGGTTGCTCTATTGTATTTGGCGATTCCAGAAGAATTGGTTCTACAGGTGGCACAATATCAATCGGCTAAGCAAATTTGGGAAGCCTTGAAGGTGAGATTCGTGGGAGCCGATCGTGTAAGAGAAGCGAGGCTTCAGACATTGCAGTACGAGATGGAATCCATGAAGATGAACGAAGCTGAGGAAATTGATGAGTTCGCTAGTCGATTGACTCAACTGGTTTCCAAGGCAAATAGCCTCGGATCCACCATTGATGATAAGACTCTTGTAAGGAAACTCCTGGGATCTGTCTCAGACAGGTTCTTGGCAATTGTGGCTTCAATAGAACAGTTTGCTGATTTGAATGTGATGTCCTTTCAAGAGGCCATAGGAAGACTCAAAGCTTTCAAAGAAAGAACGAGAATGAAGGGGAAACAGCCTTGCTCCAAGCCTGACCAACTTCTGTTGAGCTATGACGAGTGGCTGTGGCATGCCCGCCTCGGTCACCTGAACTTCGATGCAATAAGGAGGTTGTCTACTCAAGAATTGGTCCAAGGTGTGCCCAAGATCACCCATCCTTCCCAAGTCTGTGACTGCTGTTTGGCCGGGAAGCAGATCAGATTACCTTTTCCAAAAGAAACTCAGTTTAGAGCTGAGCACCCATTGGATCTGGTGTATGCTGAAGTGTGTGGTCCAATACAGCCGGAGACTAAGGGAGGAAATAGGTACTTGCTGCTTATTGTTGATGATAACAGCAGGTACATGTGGCCCTTCCTAATTCGAACCAAGGCTGAAGTGTTTGAAAGGTTTAAGGAATTCAAGGAGTCCACTGAACTTGAATATGGGAAGAAAATAAAGGGCCTGAGGACTGACAATGGAGGTGAATTCAACTCTCAAGCATTCAAGACTCTGTGTGCTGAGTCAGGGATGCATCATCAATTGACAGCCCCCTATTCTCCACAACAGAATGGAGTTGTGGAGAGGAGAAATCAAACCATTATGAGCATGACCAGATGCTTACTGAAGCCCATGAATCTTCCACAGGATCTGTGGGGAGAAGCAGTCAGGCATGCTTTATACATCCTGAACAGATCTCCAACGAAGTCCATGAAGACTACTCCTTATGAAGGAATTAAAGGAAGGAAGCCAAGGCTGGAGCACTTGAGAGTGTTTGGCTGTGTTGGCTATGCCAAAGTTTTGGGAGGAAACTTAAGGAAGTTGGATGATAGAAGCAAGAAGTTGGTTCATCTGGGCTGCCAACCAAACACCAAAGCTTACAGGATGTTTGACCCAGATTCCAAGCGAATTCATGTAACTTATGATGTGAAGTTTGATGAATCCAAGTCATGGAACTGGGAAAGAAATGAAGAACCTCAAAGACCTGAGTGGACTGAGTTCTTAGTCCATTCAGAATCCAGAAGGGATGAACCAGAAGGTCAGCAGGTTGGATATGAGCAAGAGATTCCAGATGGAATGAATTTGGAAGAAGATAATGGTGAAACAAGTGAAGTTGAGTCTGGATGGAGCAGTTCAGTAAAGAGCAGAGGCCCAATGTTAAGAAGGTTGCCAGATGATCAAGATGGAAGCCATGATCCAACCAAAGCCCCAGATGAAAGGTATGATCATACTCCTTTAAGAGGCTCAGAAGACATAGATGTCATTTATGGAAAAGCACAAGGGTCTCAACTGTTACTGCTAGAAGGAGAGCCGGTTAACTATAAGGATGCACAGGGAATTAAAGAGTGGGAAGAAGCTATGGAAGCTGAGATAAGTTCCATAGAGAAAAATAACACTTGGCAGCTCACTGAAAGACCAGTTGGGGTAAGTCCAATAGGATTGAAGTGGGTGTACAAGGTGAAAAGAGATGCATCAGGGGAGATAACTAAACATAAAGCTCGTTTAGTTGCAAAAGGATATGTGCAGCAACATGGGGTAGATTATGGGGAAGTGTTTGCTCCGGTGGCTAGGATTGAGACTGTCAGATTAATTTTGGCTGTAGCAGCTCAAAATGGCTGGTGGGTTCATCATATGGATGTCAAATCAGCCTTCCTACATGGTGATTTGAAGGAGTTAGTGTATGTTACTCAGCCTGAGGGGTTTGTAAAAAAAGGAGCTGAGCAGAAAGTCTATAAGTTGTCTAAGGATTTGTATGGGCTCAAGCAAGCACCTAGGGCTTGGAATACCAAGTTGGATGGTGTGTTGAAGGAATTGGGTTTTATCAAGTGTAAGCATGAACCTGCGGTCTGTAGAAAAGGAGCCAAGGATGAAACTTTGGTGATTGCAGTGTATGTTGATGATTTACTGATCACAGGTGGCTGTTCTGATAAGATCAGGGAGTTGCAGAAGAAAATGGAGGAGAAGTTTGAAATGACAGATCTAGGTTTGAGTGACTGCAATTCAACAAAATTTTCAATGGAGCCTGGGCTGAAGTTGTCAAAGAATGAAGAAAGTGAAGAAGCTGATGCTACTCAATTCAGAAAGTGGATTGGCTGTTTGAGATATCTGATACACACAAGACCCGACTTGAGTTATTCAGTGGGGTATGTGAGTAGATTCATGCAGAATCCAAAACAAGTGCATGTGCAGGCCTTAAAACAAATTCTGAGGTATGTGAAGGGGACTACCAAGGTGGGTTTGTTTTATCACAGAGGGGGAAGTAATATTTTGCATGGATATAGTGATAGTAGTTATTCAGCTGATAAGGATGATGGTAAAAGCACAACTGGAATGGTGTTTTTCTATGGGACAAGACCAATTGCTTGGAATTCCCAGAAGCAGGCCACGGTGACCTTATCATCTTGTGAGGCCGAATTTATGGCTGCCTCAACTGCAGCTTGTCAGGCCATCTGGTTGAGAGGTCTGTTGGCAGAAATTACAGGAAGGGAGGAAGCCCAGGTGGAGATCAAAGTAGATAATAAGTCTGCTATCGCTTTGATAAGGAATCCAGTTTTTCAGGGGCGCAGTAAACACATAGATACTCGATACCATTTTATAAGGGAGAGTGTTGAAAAGGAGCAAATCAGAATCGAGTATGTTAGTGGAGATGAACAGAAGGCTGACATTTTGACCAAGGCTCTGCCCAGAATAAAGTTTGAAGAAATGAAGATCAAATTGGGGCTGAAAGACTTAGAGGGGTGAAATGTTAGTCTAAGCTTTGTAATAAAATTGTATTAGTAAGTCTTGGTCAGTTGTGAGTTGTAATAGTCGGTTAGTTTTCTGTTTTTTTCTGTTTTGTTTGTTGTGAATAAGTAACAGCTATAAAAGCTGTATGTCTGTATTTGTTTACAAGCAGACAAGTGAAATCAAAGAGATCGATTTTCACAAATTAATTCGCAATTTACATTCAGATACCATCTTTCAGTTTTAAGTACTGATCAAGCTCTTGTGACAATTACTCCCCTCCGTTAACGGATCTCAAACACGCTTCCTTTTGACCCGTTTCTCGCTCAGCTTCCGCTTCAAAATCTTTAAACATATCAAGCACTTCAGTCTTCTCCGTAAAAAATAGCCATACGTAGCGAGAGTAGTCATCAATAAAGGTGACTACATACTGTAAACCTTTCATTGAAGCATGATTGGCCAGACCCCATACATCTAAAAGCACTAGGGTATGGGGAGCATCCGATCTATATTTTGAAGATTGGAATGAATCTTGATGTGCTTTACCTTATTGACAGCCAACACATACAAGGTTCTTATCAACTTCGAACTTAGACACACTACTAAGTAGACTTTTCTCTACTATCATCTTTAGCTTGCCATTCCCCACATGACCTAACTGGTAATGCCACTGGTTTGTGTTTTGACTTTTGACTTTCTCTGGTCTTCTCAACATATGTATGTTCAACAGAAAGCACGTACATGTTTTCCTTCAACAACAGAAATCTCTGTCTTATCCGATAAACCATTGTGTTTAACTCACAAATAGGTTTATCTGATAGTGATTCACGATTCAGAGACTCATCCAAGAAATTGTTTTAGAAGATTCATTAAAGTTCCAAGTTTGATTTATGTTTTGTGCGTTTAATTATTTAATTTTGTTGTTCCTGTAGGATTATATACAATAGAAACAATGAATCCCATAGTAAAGATCTGGAGGGTTGATATAGTATTAAGCAAGTAACGAACACTTTAGGATCTCAAAAGGCTAGCATTCTCAGGATTCAGGCACCAGTCAACATTGCTTTTTGGTATCAAATCCTGATGGATGAAAACACAAATGGGAAAATAGCGTCTCACAATCCCACATTGTCCGAGTGAAGAACACAAAGATTAAAAGACTGCCTATATAAACAGAGACCTAAGGGGAGGATAAGCATACCTTTCTCGGCCTTTTGGCTAAGATCAAGTGTAGTATCTGTTCTTATCAGTTTAATATCTGATACGTGGGCCATCGGTCCACTTGATATTAATCTAATTTTTTATGGGGAAAGACCCATTTCAATAGCTTGCTATTGGGGTCTTTGAGCGTTACCTAGGTGTTACACTATTGCCTTGGTTTGGCGTGCCCCTCCAATTGGTAGTTAACTTTGTAGATCTTTTATAGTCACCACTCTGTAAGTTTTCAAATGTGGAGCTAATGTTTGATATGATGATCATATCTTTTATAGTTAGCACTCTGTGAATTTGTAAACTTAGCATGGTTGTTAATTTTACAAGAAAGCTTATCTATTTTTTTTAACTCTTGAACTTATTAATGTCAGAAATATGTTCTTGCTTTTGATTGCTGTTACCAATTTTTAGATAGAATATTTGATAGCATTTTAGATTACTTAATGTGTAGCCTATCAGTTTAGGAATTCTTTTATTCTTCAGCACTCATCTATAATACCTGTATCCTGTTTAGTTATCTGATGAAGCAGGTGATGTTAAATAAATTTACTTCTGCAATGCAGTCACCTGAGTTTTGGACATCCGTTTTGAATATGCATATATTAGATAAAAGACCCATTCACTTTCATTTGTTTATTAATAAAATCATCAATACATGTTTTTGAATGGCAAATTTTATTTTGCCTTGGGAGAGTTTTGAACCCATAAACTTTTGATTGTGGAACTCCCAGTCTTTCCACTAGATACCAACCTCCGGTGGATACGAACTATATGGTTAGTTCTTGGGTGGCTGAGATTGATGGGGGGTTGTACTATCCTCTTTGACAGACATCCTAGTTTTCCTAAGGTAGTTTAGTTACCAGGTGCAATTATATAGTTAGTTCTTGGGTGATTTGTAGTTGGTTTAATTAGTTTTGTTTGACGAGGGTGTGGGTTTAATATGTAATGCAGCCACTGTGGGGTTCATGGATGAAAAGTTGGTGGCTATATCCGACCGAGTGGGGGGATTCCTTGATCGAGTACGAGAAGCAAAAACGTGGGTTCTTGTTTTGGTTTGAGTAAGTGATCTTGAACCCGGTGGAGTCAAAGTTCCTAGGTTGGGTTGAGTTTATCTAGAAATTTAGTTGTAGTAAAATTTTGGTTTGTGGTGCATTAAACTTGGGTATCCCTTGGTTGTATTAGTTACCCGATGATTCTTTTTCTTTTGTTCAAGGTTGACGACTGAAAGGAAGGGGGAAGAGGACCAGTCGTGACTTTTGAAGGCAAGTATGTCTTGAAGTGATCTTCTTGGTTGGGTAGTCTTGAGATGATTGTTGGTTGGTATTTTCTTGCAGTATAGCAGTTGCCATTCTTGGTCAATATTGCCAGGTCTATGTCTAGGATAGTAGTTTCGAGGTTTATTGGAAAATGTCATTAGGTGGGGTGATGGGAGGTTTCCTAGTTCTAGTTGAAGGGTTTTGGGTTAGTTTCTAACCGGTTTCTTGGACGGTTAGGGGAATCAAGAGAAAGGCTCTTTGGATTTTCTAGTGCCTAACTCATGGTGATCGTGGGCGAGGTAAAAACCGATTAGGTGTTCGAAAAGTCGGACGGTTTGGTGTGTTTTAGTACAAGGGTTCCTAGACAAGTTTGGTTTGATATTTTTAAGGTAACCTCTACAACATCTTGGGTGAGTATTACATGCATTACGTGTGTTTGAATTTACATGCATGCATGTTGTGGGTTTTTAGAATAATGTTTGTGGTACACCATACATGCACGTACTTGTATTTGTATGGACCCCATATATTATCAAGATTATGTTTGGGATTATTTTATTACGTGTATAGTCTGATTTTGGTTTAGTTTTATCAATACCATATATTCAAGTCACCTTTGGATATTTGTTATTCATGCACGCAAGAGTGATTGAAATTTGTTTGATGATGGTTAGCGTTGATCTTTGGGTACGTGTTTTTGTTCCAGATGTTACAGTTTTGTTCAATCTTAACCATAAGCGATTGGTAAAGTCAATTTTGGTTATTTTGGATTTCGTTTTGGTTATCGGTTTTGTATGCTTAC
Source organism: Mikania micrantha (assembly GCA_009363875.1). Taxonomy (NCBI): domain Eukaryota; kingdom Viridiplantae; phylum Streptophyta; class Magnoliopsida; order Asterales; family Asteraceae; genus Mikania; species Mikania micrantha. Next base: position 1,332 of record SZYD01002112.1, on the reverse strand, counting down.
CCCTAATTAAGAGTTGGTTCCTCCAACAAAAGTTGGTTTTGTCTCCCTCTCCAATCAATTACAAGTGAAGACCAAAGATAGTGGAGTTGAGTTATCAAAAAAGAACAAAAGAGGGTGAGTTGCTTATGATTTGGAAAGAAAAACAAAGGATGGAATGTAGCATCTCAAATTCAAAATAAATATGCTCAACTATTAATATTATGGCTTCCGTTCAAATCTAATTACTCATGCATATGTACGTACGTGTGGATTAGTTACAGTGAATACTTAAAATTTGCTAAATAAACAACTTAACAAATGAAATAGTTATCCAAACAATCACCTCAATCTATCTAAATTCAATTTAATTATAACTAAAAACTTGCCAGCGCTTTGCGGCTGGCGGTATGATCAAGTTTCATGCTTTGCAACATGATAGTATAACTAAAAGAAACATATCAAGTCACGATCGATTGGTTATGAAGATTAAAACGTAGATATACCACATTATTTTGACTTGTACGTTATGGTGTATGAGTTTAAAAAAATATTAATAGGAAAAAGTAAAAGAAAAATAAAAAATAAAATTGCATGATGCGGCGCGTGTTCACGACTTTCATTATGTATGTTGCGTCTTATGTACATAAAAAATAGGGAAAATTTTAAAGAAAAAAAATTACTTTTATTTTGTTCTAATTAAATCAGTGGAACTTTGTTCTATTTCAATTAGGTAACTTAAGTTTGATTTATGTTCTAATAGTAGATAAAAAACCTAGATAACAAGTAATTTGGTCCGTTTAGACTTTATAAGTGAAATTTTAGATGAATTTAGGATTCGTTTGAAGGTTTTAGACGTATTTTGGACCCCTTTGGGCGTTTTGTGTTTTTATAATGTAACTAAATATTTTTACAATTTTTAAAAATTTTAACAAATTTTTTATTTTCATTTAAAAATTTTTTTTAATTTTAAAAAAATTGAGATTTTTTCTTAAAATCCATTTTATATTCATGTCATCATACAATAAAAATAATTTTTTTATGGTTACAAGTTATATAGGTTGCATATCTAAGATTGAAACATAAAAATAAACTTAAGTTATAAATTGAAACAAAACAAAGTTTGAGTGATTTAATTGAAACAAAATTAAAACTTAGTATGTATAAAGTTATAGCGACTCGGTTCTAAGATCAAATTATATACACAAAAAATTATAAAACGGTGTCTGTCTAGGGGTGTTGATGTCAACCAGATCTGGTTTGGGGCTAATCAGGTTGGGTTATGTGACAACTAGTACTGACTGGCCGGCAAGTCCGTACAGTATGTGTACTTTCAACAGTAACTATGTGTAATTA
>SZYD01002111.1:0-27716 GCA_009363875.1 Mikania micrantha | reverse complement strand
GATGAATGGGTGAGATTGCACTTTTTGGCACTTGTAAATAAGTAACTCAGTATGATTAGTTGTGAACAATGAATGGTGATCTGTAATAGTTTTATTATCCTTGTAATATATTTCTTTAAGTTAATCATGTGTGCTGTGATATTGGTTCAAGTAAAGTTGCACTCCATTTCTGAGACATCACCACTATATTTCCTCAACCTTCAAAGTGTAAATAGTGACATCATCATCAGGTGACGAGAGGGTGGATGGTGACAAAATTATTTATATATCTTATACTTCTTTGAACTTTACATATTTAATTTACTTTTTATTTTTTGGAGACCCGTTGGAGTACAAATTTGGAGTGCGGGCAAAGAACTTTTGAGGCATTTATCAATGCGTTGAAGGATCGTTACACTGATATGATGTACAACTTGAAATTAATATCTTCAAGAATAGCCAGGAATGAAGGTTGAGATATCGCAATAAATGATTAAAACAATTCAAAATCACTTGTCAATATCCGCCTGAGTGGGTCCTAGCTGGAGTGTGGGCTTAGATGTGTGATGTAAGTTGGATGATAGATTATTGAGTTTTATTATGCATTTTCTTTTATTTACTGTAAGTCTAGTTTTTTATTTTACAGCTTCGGGACTTTGAAGTTTGGCGAAAGAAATCTAGGATTGCGAAAAGTAACCGTGACAAAGGTAATGACAAAGTTGCTCGACATACAGGTGGCTCAATTGGATACACTGAGTACCGTGTGAGATGGTAGCTAATCACATTTTGTAGACATTGATAATTTTTTTGTCCAAAAAACTTTTACATTAACTATATTTTGATATTTATGTAGAAAAAGACTTTAGGTAGGGAACCAAATTTTAGTGAAATATTTCTTCTTACCCATCTTGACAAAGCGTCAAAAACAAATTGTTGGTGGGGGAGCTTAACTTAATAGGTGAATGGGATTTTTTTTAGTAATGATCGGTCCAAAGAAGCTTATGTAAGATATTCATATTTTTTTATAATTGTTGATTGAATCTTTAGTACACAATCAATTGGTTGTTTTTTTGATGAATTATAAGCATCGTGTTTGTAGGAGATGATTGGAATTAGTGTTGATGATCCCGAAGTGTGGAGTCGTGTTGTTGAACAAAATCTCAAAGGACGAGACGTTTTTTGTGATAGGATCTTCGGATATTAATTGCGTGGTGTCTAGGATAGCCTCCTCATCTTCGGGGGTCACACAATATGATACTCAACAACTCTCACTAGAAAAAGGTATCTTCATTATATTTATAAGCATGCATTTTTTTTGGTAATTGTGTTTTAAAGATGTTTTTTTCCTCATTTAAGGTTGTTTACACATTTTGACCCGTTTATAAAATGTTGATAAGTAGCAAATGACCCAAGTTGTGCTTTTTTGCCCATTTTTGTTCACAATTGCAGCTGCCAAATAATGATTAGGGGCTGAATGATGTACTTGAAGTTAAATATAGTCATGGATTTGAGTAGTTTTATGTGTTTGGTGGTTTTTTGGGTAGCACATAATCAAATACAACTTAGAAATCAACATGGCCCCTAAATGACACATAGGCATGTGCCAATGCAGCAGAAGCCACTTAGTCGGCCCACTGCCAGGCTTTGAGTAACCCCAGCCAAGGCCCACCCAGCATGCCACGACCCATGCAGCAGGAGCCAATTCTGTCAATAGTAAGGCCGCACCCAATAACAACATTGTCAAACCAGGCCGCCTAGGCCACACCAGTCCCCATCAGGCCGCCCAGGCTACACAAGTCCCCATCAGACAGAGAGGCCAAACGCTCGAGAGCTCCTCTACACATCCCAGCCCCAACCCTCCAATACATGATGTCCATAAAGCTGACATAAGGGAACCACCCGCAAGCCAAAGATTTTCTCTCAAGAAATCATCATTCATTTTAAAATGATTGCATGCAACCGGAATTTGACCACCATTTCAGTAAGAAGGTGACATGTGGCAATAGTGGTGTAAGAAGGTGACAAGTGGCAAAATTGTTAGTATTTTATTATAGAGTATAGATAGATTTAATAATATTACTTTTTGCCAGAAATTGGTCGGAACTTCCAAAGATTTTTTTGTCGTATATTTGTCACATTTGGCGTCGGAATTGTGTCGGAAATGCATTTTCGATTATGGATTTTCCAATGAAGTATTTTTGTAGGAAATATGTCGGAAATCATGCATGGTGACCCATTTCCGACACAAATTTGTGTCAAAAATGCTATTTTTTTCTAGTAGTGGATGACATGTTATAACATCAGTTGATGTTAGGTAACACAGTGTTTTTCATTAGTGCATTGGCCTATCAATGGTAATTCTTCCAAAGCAGTTATGTCCTCGATGATGAGAGGAGCATCTATAACAATATTATGGTTGTTGCTACATGTTATGAATGATTCAACATATTGTTTAATTTTGCTTGATCAAAGAAATTGATGGGGCCAATTTTAAATGTGAAAAAACAAATACAACGGATTACAACATTTCCACTAATGTACACTCCATCAATTCAAATTTTATAGATCTAAATTACAACCTTAATGATAAAACTATGAATGTGAGTGTTGATCGATGATTAATTGGGTGAGATCAGATTTCCTTCTTCGTTTTCTTCTTCCATTATTTATACTAAAATTTCTTAGATGGTTAGGAGTTGGCCCTCCTCCTTGAGATTTGTTACCTACTTCAAATATAAGGCTAGAATTGAAGAGGATAATAATAGTAATAATAATAAGAATAATAATAATAATAATAATAATAATAATAATAATAATAATAATAATAATTATAATAATACATTTTTGTTAGAACATTTTGTGCAATGCCCCTATCCTACCCCTACCCTTACCCTTTTCCCAAAAAAAAAAAAAAATATTAAATGTACATTGTATCTTGAAAACAAATGAAAAGCATGAATTATCCTTGAGAAGGTCAATGGTAATCCTATTGGGAAAAATTGATTGACGATACCAAATTTTCATTAATTTTGGCTGGATAAATGCCTCGGTTTAGTTTCTACTCGTCTTTAACCTCTTCAATGCTTTATCTTTTTTTCGTCATATGTGCTTGGAAGTCTTGAACGTGCCATCATTACATCAGGAGCTTCATTTTTCTTTGCGCAACAAAAAATGAAACATTACAAAAGTTAGATGTGACAAAATTGTGGGTAACCGAAGCACTTTTTAGCAAATAATTTGTTTGACATATATCAAATATTTGAACAAAAAAAGACTGTTTGACCCGTTTCTCTTTATTTCACCCCTTACATAAAATATATCTGAAATGACCCGTTTATAGGTAAACTCCATAAAAAATATATATACTTACTTTAAGAATGGGGGTTGAGGAATCATGTGTAATAGGTTTTGCTCTTTTTCCTAAGTCAATTTGTACTGATATGTTGGCTTGTGACAAGTCCACACCGGAGTCATGTAGCGTTTGTGTTAGTGTACTCAATAACCTGTTTACAAACCAACAACGTGTTAGTAGTTATTCGATCAAATCATAGCTTAACATACGCTATTAGTATATTTAAAACTAGCTCCTAACTTAAGACTTGTTTATTCAAATAAATTAAATCCATACCCTTGAGAGTAGATGGTAGAGATGTTAATTGTTCCACTTTCAATTTCCAGTTGATCATGATCTTTCAGCTTTTTACATGCAACTGTGGTTGTGCATGATCTGCTTTGCCATAACTGGGATGTTGTGTTTGTCGTATCCGAAAGAAGTGATGTCATGTTTTCACAATCTGTAGAGTATATTTTAGGCTGCAAAAGTGAAGGGTAAGAAGATCCTCTATTTTGGTGTTGATCGGTTTGTTCATGAGGATCTAATAAGGGGTGTCCCTTCTTGGGAACATCACCCTTGTTGGCCAACGCTCCGTTTCGAACTTGTGATTGATCAGTTGGTCGTTGATTATTCTTCTGTTGCATCAAAGTTGATAGTACAGTCAGTAAAACCATTTTGTGATAAAAATTGACTAATAATAAATGAAACTACCCATGGTATTGTTGTAGGTGGTTCGTTATTCCATGAAACCTCATACTTGTGAACCTTTTCTTGCAGAAATTGAATGTATTCAATAACCTAGAAAAATTATAGCTCAAATGTGACACATTTATAAGTTTAAGTGAAAGGACAAAAGAAATAAGAGTTTCTCATTGTATACCTCTAATAAAAATGATGCTTTATCTCTCTTTTGATCACCATGAGGAATAAGTCCTCTTAATGTTGAAAATCTGCCCAAGTATTGAAACATTGTTGGAAATTTCTAAGATGTGATAACTATGTTTTTCTTATATTTTTGGTCGTTATAAGACTCTTCTTATCCCAAATTTAGGATTAGACTCCTCATTTCCCTCTAACTTTGAAGTTAGAATATTTGTTTCCTTATGTTATTGTACAAAGTGCCTTGTTTGAAATGGGAAACCTTATAAACTTGAAGACTTGAGAATGAGTTTTGGACATGAGAAAAAGAGTTAAACACTTCAAGATTTGAATGCTATGATATATATGTTTTAAAAATCACACACTAGCTCTAAGTAATTTCTTGTTTTTCAAGCCTGCATGCTCTTGTTTCAGGCATGTTTTTTTCGAGTGCTTGGTTAATCATAGGAACACAATCTCGTTAGGCTCATGTACCTTAGGAAACAAGCAGATGGGAAGCCTAAAATATGTTTTAAGAGACCTCTATTAAACAAAAATCATTAGCCAACAACTGATTTCCAATATGTTTATTCAGCATCTTGTAATTTGTTTAATGTGTTACTTATTTTCTAATTGTGTTTAGTAATTCAAATAATTCATTAGGTAAAACGTTTTATTTACTTTTTTAAAGATGCTCCTACTAGCTTTAAAAAAATTAAAAACTATCGTTCATAATTATCTATTTTAAGGAAAATTCATTAAAACTATAAACATATTTTATATATCATCAAGCTTTTGGTAAAGTTTTTTCTTTGGTCTTTTTCTAACTCAAAATACCTTCAAATTCCATCATACTTTTGTGGAAGATTTGACTCATAAGGATTATTCCTATAGTTTGATTTTGTGAACCAATAATTCTGAACTATAAATTGTTTTTTTTTTTCATCTTATTTTAGAAACAGAAAGAATAAAATATTTCATCTTCGTCAACCATGTGACCAAATGTTGGTACTAAAGTTTACACAAATAGTTGCTAACAATGCCGAGATACCCAGAAAAATTTTCGATTTGAACTTCAAAACGTGGCAACAAGAATGACATTTTACTTGACCACTGTGAATCTTGTGAGATTCAAAACTAAGGTAATGACTTCCAAAGAATTATGGGAGTCATTGGAGCACAAATATGAAATAGAGGATACAGACAAGAAATTTAATGTGTGCTAGAAAATGGCTGACTCTAAAATTGTGATTAGTTAAATTCATGGGTTGCAAGTTATACATAAGGAAATCTTGTCTAAGGGGATGACTCTTAGTGGGACATTTCAACTAGCAAACATGATAGAAAAGCTTCCTTCTATTTGGGTGGATTTTAAAATCTAGCTTAAACATAAGAAGAAAAAGATTCAACTAAGGACCTTGTGGTCCATCTTTGGATAAAGGAAGTCAGTATATAGGCACAAAATATAAGTCAAGAAAGCATCTACAAAGACCAATATTGTGAAATGTCGTAAATCTTTCAAGAACAAAAGCATTAAAGTGTTCACGACTAAAGGCAAATACAAAGCATGGTTTTTGGACATTGGGCTAAATAAAGGTGGTAGGAAAAAGAATGTTAGTTCCATAAATAAAAATTTACAAGTGTGTTTAATATGGTCACCTTTTGACCAATGCAAGGCATCTAAACGTGAGAAGGGCATATTGATCAATGATGGCATGCCTCATATAGCCATTGTTGTCATGATGAAGGAGGTCAAATTGGTATCTAAAAACCCTAAGGTGCGGTGGATTGACACCAGAGCTACACGTTATGCTTGCCCAGCCAAGGCCCGCATGTTTAAGGAGGCAGTGAGAGATGAGATGCATGTATTATAGTTCGAATGTTTCACCATGAAAAACGTTGTCTTTAAATTCTAAATGGTTCCTACAAATATCATAACACAATGATCATGGTTGAAAATTGACTATCAAGCAGTTGCTAACTGGCAGTTCATGTGGACATGACAAAACAATTTATTTTAGGTGACTTTTAACACGATTGACCTATTCAATCCAATTCTATTAGTCTTTTTTTATTTCATTATAATTCCACCTTATCTATAACCTGAATTCATCTATTCGTAAGTAAGAGATAAAAACTAGAATGTTTAGTGTAAACGTACCTATCATTGATTTTGCTTCTTCTACGCTGCTCTGTAGCAGAATGCTTTGAGCGCGGGGTGTCGGGTTGATCATGGTGTGATGTGTCTACTTTAACAGACAATACACCTATAGATTTGTAGTATATTCTTAGAAAATGGTTACTATTTTATGTTACTGAGCACATACGATGAAGGGTTAAAAGGGATACCTTTGTATTGTGAGGATGGCTCTTTCTTGATAACAAACTCATGTTCGTCACCGTCTTCCTCTTCTTCTTGAGTACTTTTAGATAACTTTAACATATCAATAAAACTTGGATTATTCTGGGCTGATGATGGTCTGCAAAGTTACCAGAAAACTGTCACACAAATGATATTGAATGTTTTTTAACACATAATGAAAAGAAAACAAACGGACCTTGAAGTTGACAGAGAACTAATGGTAGTGCTCGGATGGTTATGGGCGTATGAAGATTGCGTGGATGTCATCCACGGCATTCCTCCCATCTTCATGCCCGCTTCTGCTAAGATGATATTGTTTTTAGTGTGATTAGAGTATCATTAACCGAAAAATAGCATTGTAACCAATGTTTTAAAAACTGGTATTTTAGGTGCACCGGATTTAGCTCAAAAATTGTTCAACCGGTTGAACCGGGTTGTACCGGATGGTTCAACCGGACACACTAATTAACATAGAATTCTATAGAAATACAACTTATACTCAAATAAGTTTTCAAAAAGTATACAAATTCATCCAAAAACAATTCAAAAAGTACTCAAATTCATCTAAAACAATCTAAAAGTACTCAAATTCTAATAATTTTTTTTAAATAAAAGTGCATAATAAGATTATGATATTGGCGTGTTAAACACATCAAGTTCACGATCGCTTAAAAGCCGAAATTTTGTGTTTTTTTGAAACCGAAAATACCGGTAAAACCGGATTAAACCGCCGGCACGATCGATCGAAGTAACCTCATAATACCGGAAGATTTCGTACCAGATTAGTAACCGGCAGGTGGTTGAACCGGTCGAACTGGCTGGTTCGAACCAGTTTTTAAAACATTGATTGTAACATGATCGAGACCCCTCATATTTAGCTTTACCCAAAAAGAGATCAACCATAATGGATTTGGTCTCGCTCATGTATAATTATGGTTACATGTGTGACTTTCCTCTCAACCCATATTCTATGCGCCTATTACCCATCAGTGATGGTGTATGCAGAAAAGATGATTGATAATAATGATGCTAAAGGATGCAAATGTACCTCTTGTTACATGCCGATTTCCAACAATATTTTCCTTCCCTGTCTTGCCGTTGATTACGACAGCAGATTCTTCCCACAATGAAAAGCCACTCCCTGTGTAAGAACTGCAGTTTGAATTTTCGTCGTTTTTATCACTGCCGCTAGATGTGATGAGGACCCCTTCAGAATTTGGTGTCATTTGGGTCTGATTTATACAAGAAATGTGGCTGATAGTATAAGTCCCGATCCCACCTGGAAGAATATGTTCTACTGCGGCAGGTGGGAGAGGCTTCCCAATCAATGTTTCTTCCACCTTATTACCTTCCTTCCCTACCCCTTCTAATGGGTGCAAAAAGTCGTGCGTTTCAAGGAAGCAGCCACCTATTGCCAATTATATTGGTTTAAATTCTAACATATATATATTTTTTATTGATTTTAGTCGTCTCTAGTGGAGGATAAAAGGTGTTAATTACACTCGTAAAAAGAAAAAAGCCAACACACCTTCCTATTTTTCACGAAATGTGACTAAACCTAACTTGTATATTAAAGCCCCTCGAGTTGTAAAAAGTTCAAAAAGAAAATCATTACACTGATTTTTATATTAAAAAAATCCTTAAACTTTTAAAATATTCACCAACTTATGAATTTTTTAAGTAATGCCTTTCTAACTTATCCAAATAAAACGGTGCAATTGTTTTTAGTTTTTACAAAAAAATGATGAATTTCCCTTTATGGAATCTTGACAAATTCAACATTTAACAAGTCATAATTTCGCAAAAATCACACGGATGTTTTATTCAACTTAAGAAACTCTACAATACAAGTTAGTTTAACGAAATCTTCCCCTTTCTGTACGAGTGATTTTAGGATATACCAAAATTAGGCATGTGTTTTTTTTTTTTTTTTATAACAGCTAGAAAATAATTAGTTTTTAACGGTACAAGCAAGTAAGAGCTAGGACTATCTGTTAAAAAATTAAACAAAATATAAAGCTAACACACAAAAATTAAACAATATATAATTATTACATATATTTTTTTAAAATACGTTCTTTCGTTTTCTCGGTCATTTCACGTATGTGACCTATCAGTTGATCGGTTAGAGGTTTACAACTAGTTCATGTCATTTTTGTATTGTTTCCCCTCTTTTAAGTCGATAAAATCTTTTTATTGAGTCCGATATGGTCTACATCGTTTCTTCGTAATCCGCTAAAGATCAGGATTGTGACATTTTTTCTTTATTGTTTCAATGAGGCAGATATTGCGGCTTGGATAGCTTGTTGATCTCAAGTTCAACGTCTGACTCGTTTAAATCCACCGGAAATAGACCGGTGGAATCGAATTGAGTGGTTGCGTGCTTGCGTGAGGACATCGTCTTGCAATGTTTCGAAGTATGTAACTTTGGGAACGCATATCATTTCCTTGATTTTCTCATAACTTGTCATGTCACGTTATGAGATAATAGTTCATTCTCTCTAGCATAGGTCATCACCATTTCATTACTAACTACTTTTTTTCTAATGTTGTGGTATTGGATCCACAAGTCTTTAAACTTCGCAGCTTTCCGTTGTAAGTCGCACTATTTTCATGAAATCATGTCGTTCGTCAACTAGTCATCACGACCTATTGCTTCAAAAAACTGGCTTTGAACACATTTCTAAAATTCCATACATGTTTGATTGTTACCTATGAACGAATCTTCATAATTATTGATATACGCTCGAGGTAGTTCATCCTCTTCATATGATAACTTGGTAAACTTCAATGGATAGAAACATTTTTTTTTTCAGATAATTTTTTTCCCTAGAACGCTAGAATGGTAAACTGGTGGTCTGGTGCAACTTAACTCGAAGTAAAAATAACTAAAACTAAACTCAGTGAATGATAGTGACTGTCCAGTTTGTAATGGCAGTGGCGAGCAGCCACTATTGTGGCGGACAACGGTGGTGCCGTGCATTGTTTTGATCAATTTTTTTGTGGGCAATTTTGATTTTTGTTTATCATTGCTCTGGAGAATTCAGATCAGTTACCAAGAAGACTATTCAAATATTTAAATAACACAAGTTGCAGCTATATGTTTTTAAAATCGGTTGTGAATAATTAGTTATTACGTTTAATTAATAATTAGTATTTGGGTTATTTGTGGATAACATTTATAAAAGATTCTTTGGTGTTTCTTTTCGTTTTTTATGTTTTTTTTTTTTAATTTGGTTATTAGTTTGAATAGTTTTGATTTTAAAATAGTTTTATTTTTTAAAGTAGTTGGTTATAAGTTTAAATTTGTAAATCTGATTTAAGGTTTTCCTATTAGGGAAAATTACCAAAATGTCCACTTTGACCAGAATTTTAACCAAAATGTCCATTTGACTTTTCAAAAGCAGAAATGTCCATCCTCTTTACGGGCGCCGGCGCCTGTGTACTCACGGGCGGCCGCCTGTGTAAGCCCCAATCAGAAAGCGCCATGTGTCCTTAACGGGCGCCCGGACCGACCACACAGGCGCCCGAACCTAGTTACGGGCGTCCAAGACTTTTTTTCGGAAAACGTGTCACAGGCGTCCGCCTGTACTTTACAGGCGTCCGCCTGTAAGTTACAGGCGCCCGCCTGTAAGTTACAGGCGCCCGCCTGTAAAGTACAGGCGCCCGTACTTTACAGGCGTCCGCCTGTACTTTACAGGCGCCCGACTATACTTTTTTATTTTTTTATTTTTTTTCTATTTTTTAAATTTTTTTTTAAACGACTTTTTTATTTTTTTTATTTTTTTAGGGGCGGACGCCCGTGACAAAGTTGTCAGGGTGGGCCCGACGCCCGTGACAACTTTTTTTTTAAGCGGGCGTTTGTCATTTTTAAGGGGCGTGGGCGCCCGTTAAGGACACATGGCGCTTTCTGATTGGGGCTTACACAGGCGGCCGCCCGTGAGTACACAGGCGCCGGCGCCCGTAAAGAGGATGGACATTTCTGCTTTTGAAAAGTCAAATGGACATTTTGGTTAAAATTCTGGTCAAAGTGGACATTTTGGTAATTTTCCCTTTCCTATTATATCAGAGCCAATGAAGAAAAAAGTATTTTTGATTAAAATCAGATTATGGATTACGTGTAGAGAGAGAGAGAGTGATGTAAAAACGTTGCCGTATAAATTGAATAAAGTAGTGGTGGACTTATCATCGAAGAATTTTGCATTGCCTGGTTAAAATCTATTGGGTTGGATCTACTAAAAAGTGATTTTTTTTAAAAAAAGAATAAGAGGAAATACAAATTTGACACGTGTTACACTGTATATATTAAAAACAAATTCTAGTGAAAAAACATAATTCAATACATAAAAAACATAATATCTAGTAGAAAAAATAAAAATATAATATAAAAAATTAAAAATCTATTACAAAAAAATAAAAATGTAGTACAAAAAAACAAAATCAATACAAAAAAAAATTCAATACAAAAAAAAATAAAAATCCAGTACAAAAAAACAAAAATCAAGTAAAAAATGAAAAGCCAGTACAGAAAAATAAATATGTACTACAGAAAACATAAAAATCTAGTAAAAGGAAAATGAAGAACAAAAAAAATAATCTAGTAAAAAAAATAAAAATGTAGTAAAAAAAATAAAAATCTAGTACAAAAATATGAGGTTATACCTAAATTGTCATGCCAAATATCAAATTTTTGTTAGTTTTTACTCTTTTTAGGCAAAAATCTCTTATCTAATTTTTCCTCTATAATCTGTATCTATATTTTATAATAAGTAAAGGTTTTAGGACACATGTTAATTTTTTATACTACCAAAAAGTTATAGTTCCCGCTTCTCTTATATATCTATACTACTATATAATACATATAGGAAGGACATAATGGTTTTTTACAACTTTTAGAACATAAAGTACAACAAAGCTAGCTTTAAAAGTCATAAACTAAATGATTTTCTTTTACTTGTCACACATTGATACATTTAAACAACAGTGTCATATCTCTCTATTCTAATAAATCAAGATTTTTTTTTGGACATATGGCATGATTTTAGAGCACCTTTTCATTGATTTTCCGCCTCTCTCTCCTACTAAATACACTTTATATGAAATATAATAATATTAAATATAAAATACTTTGTTTTACATTTTTAAACTAACATATTTTATAATATACTAAAACTATATTAATATTAAAAAAACACATTTTAAATATCCAACTTATTATAAAACATACAATTTTTAAAATTAGTATTTTAAAAATAAAATTAAGAAACAATCTTTGAAAAAATTTATTGTTTAAATAAATAATATAATTATTTAATTAATTAATTTATTAAATTATATTAAATTTTAGCCATATTTTATATTAAAAATATTATATTATCAAAATTTTCATTAACGATCGTTTATTATATTTTTATTACTCAACTCGTGTAATGCACGGGCTGCTAACCTAGTAATACTTATAAAAAACCATCTCAAATCAAATAATTTACTTATTCACACTTTTACTAATTCACAAGGCAAATCGAATTTGCATCGGTGTAAAAATTTCTTTGTTTATACCATAATAAATCCTTTATTTTTTTAAAAACATATTTGAAAACTATATATTATGTTACTTAAAATAAATAATTTTAAAATTTATTTATCTAACATGTGTAATATTAAGAAAATTTATTTATTTTTTTAAAATTATGTGTGATATTCTTCTTTTTGTAAAAAGAAAATAAAAAGAAAAAAAAATCAAGCAAGTCAAAAAAATTTTTAGAAGATACAATTAAGAAAGTTAAATTTATTTTTTTAATTTTTGATAATTCCACCAAACTTTTACGCTTATACTTTTACGCTTTATATGATAGAAACAATTTTGTCTTTTATACATAACCACAAAGTATGTCTATGTATAAATGTGTGTATATATAGGAGTTGGTTACTTTTTAAATGGAAATTTAAGTGAAAATAGCGTGTGAAACTATTGCGCAAAAACGATTAACACTTATGAAATAATGTGATAATTTCACGAAGAGATGGAATTATCACGAATTATTCATCTGCAGTGCAGGATAATTCAATTTGTGAGTGAAAATATCGCAAATGTTGCATGATCATTTTACGAATAATTAGTAGATTTCTCACACAAATAAAATTTATTTTAAAATTTTTGATATGCACACACATATATAACGATTTAAAAAGATGCTCACACGGTACTTGAGGACGCAACCGTGTAAATCCATCTCATCTTGTTTTAACTTTTAATCATAAATATAAAGACTTAAAAAATGGAAACGAATTTGTGAGAATATATAGAAAAAATACTTGGACAAAAAGCATGAAACATGCAAAAAATTATTACCGTATTTCCATATTTCATGCTGCAAGTACCATAAATATCGTAGATAATTTCTCGTTTTCAACACTACCATATTACTCTATGTTTCTCAATCAACCAGACAAGACTTTATACATGAGCAAGGAGCTACCGGGCATATGACTAACAATCAAGGTAATCTTCAATCTTTTTTAACGATGAGAATTACATATATCTACCTCTAAACTTGAAAAACTCACGTATTTTCCCAAGGTACAAGTTTTTAAGCATGCTGCAAAATTTAATCGTTGGAAATTGCTCCACCATATAACTCCTTATCTTAAAAGACGTTTAATACTTTTATACACCCCGAAACTAATCAAAATCTAATCTCAGTTCATCGGTTCACAACCGACAACTCTCTCTATTAAATTTGACTCTTTGGTATTCAGGATCACAAGACCTGCATCACTATCCTTCGGTGGAAGCAGTGGCAGAACTTGAAATTTTTTTCAATGAGTTCACTATTTTCAGATGTTTAAATTAGATAAAACCGAATATAAAAAATTCCGGGTAGAATGGGTTGACGGTTCAGGTTTTGCAATATTTATGACATAATAACAGCGCGATATATTAAGTCAATAATTAAAAATATAGCGTTAGTAAAAAGTTTGGAGGTTCGAAGTGCATACTCGTTTAATAATTTTGAGCTTCAAACCAAGCAAGAGTCAAAGGGTCACTCCCCTAGCAGGGTCCAAGGGGTAGAGTCCTAGGGATCAAGGGGGCAGTGCCCCTTGTGGGGTTCTTATCGAAGCCCCGTGTGGGGCTTTGAGCAACGCCCCAAAACCTAAATGAAATTTGCTAAGTTTATATGATCGAAATAACTCGACCTGAGACAAGAGAGAGGAAATCGACAGAATAACATACAGACAATTCAAATCTGATCACAGAAATTCTTTGGATTATCACAAATCAAATTTCTAGATACTCGTAATGGAAGAAATATTGATTTCGAAAAGTGATTTTAACACAATCTTATAAAATTTAAGCATAGATTATCGAGAATTCTATAACAAAGGTTATATCACATTCAAGTGGCAAATTGCTGGGGAAAATTACATTAAAGTTCACCCTTAAAAATATTAATAGATTCACCTTACCTTTTAAGTTTTTCGAAAACAAGAAAACGTACTAACTCCATAAAACGCGGTGGGTTCCCATGAAACCACTTGAAACCATGTAGATCCGCCCATGGATGGAAGATCAACGAAGATTTATGTCCTTTATTGCTTGGCTCTGGGAGCAAAACCGCACCTCCACCTTTGTGGCTATTTCCTCTAAAATTTGGCATCAACTTCTCGGGCACCTAAGATAAGCTTCTTTGTATTTCTTAAAACAATCTAGTTCTATTGATTTGGGAAGTTAAACAAACATGTGTTGCGAATCTTGTGTATTTGGTAGAAGTATTAGTTTACCTTTTGATGTTTCTAATACTCGTGTTTTTCAACCATTCACATAATTCATAGTGACTTAGGAACCTTTCTCATATTATACTTTGAAGGTTACCGATATCACATATTATTTTTAGATGACATAACTGATTTTCTATTAACTTACCCAATCTCTAAAAAGCCACAAGTGTATAACATTTTTTCAACTTTCAAAATCACATTAAAAAAAAATGTGGCAATGGCAAAGAATATATCAATTCTACCTTTTAGCATTTCTTTCATCAACATGGCATGCTTTTTTGCCTCCCTTTCCCCACACCTACTCTCAAAACGAAACAGCCAAGCGAAAAGTAGGTACCAATAACAGCCTAATTTGCATAATTTTAGCCCATGCATCTCTAGCAAATATTTTTTGGCGCCATACTTCTTATTGTAACGTACCTCCTAAATATTTTACCTATCAATCACCACATCCCAACCAAACTATTATACCAACAAACACCCTCATTTTCTCGGGTACCCATCCAACCACCGAGGCTACAAATGTTTTAATCTAAAAACAAAACAGATTATTATATCCCGTCATATAGCTTTTCATGAAACCACCTTCCTTTATTCCAACACCATTATTCCCTCCCCGGTCTCTGAAATCCGCACTTACACTTTCCCACATCCGCTTTGGACACTTGTGTTGACCTAGAGGTGGGCAAAAAAACCGGAACCGGAACAGGAACCGGCAACCCGAACCGGACCCGGTCATACCCGAACCGATGAGTACAAATGAGTCCGGTTGTTTAGAAAAATTAAAACCGGAACCGGGAAAACCCACAACACTCAGTCTAAACCCTAAACACCCCAGCAGCCTACTGACCTACTCTCACAATAACATTCACCGGCCCAGTCCTAACCCTCCTCAGTCCTATCATACACAGGCCCAACAAACCCATTCCAAGCCCACAAGCCGCACCTCATCATCGTCAATATGTCAACCACACATCCAAACTCCATCACACCTCCCTCCCCAATCTCCAACTCTCCATCGTTAAATTCATCCATTTGCACTCACTCATAACTACGTATTGTACCCATCTCCAAAACCTATACTACTCGCACCATGCGTACAAGAGCCATGGATAGCATTATGAAACCCAATTGAAAACTTAATGTCCATGCTTCCACACTTATTCCCATACCCAAAATCCAAGTGGTGCCATATACACAGCTGAATGGTACGACACCATTGTTGTAGAAATCGCTAGTCACTAGTAGGGTGGTAGAGTAGGGATTAGGGATTAATTCGACTGGAAAATTTATATACAATTTTTCAAAATTATATATATACATCCAAATTTTCTATATAATTTTCATGAACATGTTAAATTTTATAAAAATGTTCAACTAAATATATATATATATAGGATTTGAATCAAATGAAAAACCCGATCTTAAAGACAAAACTCTTAAACCCTATCTCAACCGTTAGATCAAAATTTTTTCTTTCTAATTTATTAATATGAAAAGGGTATAAGAGTCTTTAACCACTCACCCATATATATAATAATTTATCTCTTTCTCTCTCATTTAAAATCACATATATATATATATATATAATAATTTATTAATATCAAATTTCTCTCTCATCTATCTCTTTTCTCTCCATCCACTTAAATAAATATTTTTATAAAATTTCAAAACAACAACAAAAATGTATATTTTTTATACAAAATATAAAAAAAACATATTTTTACAAGATATAAAAAAATATACAGGCGTATAAATAAAAATGTACAAGTTTTAATACACAAAGTACACTTTACTCGAAATATACACATGTGTATATTTTATATATTTAAGATTTATAAAATATTACACCTACACATGTGTATTTTTTGGTGTTTTGGTTAATTTGATGTTTTTTATAAATTTACACATGTAATTTTTTGTTTCATATGTAAAATACACATGTGTTTATGGTTGAAAATATGTAATATTGTGTAGTGAAATTTTTGTTTGATACATATGTGTATATAGAAAAGGAGAGAGAGAGGAGAGAGAAAGGACGAAGAGAAAGGAGAGAGGAGTGATAGTCTGATAGAGAGAGAAAAAACAGAAAGGAGAGAGAATCTGACATAATTAAAGAGGAGAGATAGTGAAAAAAAAATCATTTATACCCCCTAAAGGATAAAATATGTATTTTCTTCTCAAAAACCCTATTAAAATATTTAACTTTAATTGTGGATCACATGTTTTTTCTGTTTAATTAATTAAAATTTAAAATAAGTTTGATCTAACGGTTGATATAAGGTTTAAGGGTTTTTCTTTTTAAGATCGGGTTTTCAAAGGATTCAAACCATATATATATATTACCAAAAAAATAGCCCGAATTTTAAAAAATCGACGAAGTTTTTGCCGAAATATCAATAGCCGCATGAAATCTTGCCGGAATTCCAAAAGTGGCCCTAAAACTCGCCAGAATTCCAAGAGTCGTAAGCAAAGTTGCAGTAATTTCAAAAGCAGTCAAAAAAAGTCACCGGAATCTCATTGAATTCCGGCCGATTTTCGTCGACTAGACCTGATTTTAACCAACTTTGACCGATTACCGATTTTTTGACCGACTAGCCAAAAAGTAATCGGTGCCTAGCCAACTATTAATTAATCATCGATTAATTGGTCGACCAAGCAGATTTTTATATTAGTGTACGACGCCAAGAAAAACGAGTTTCATGTTCTTATTAAAAGTGAAACATGGGTAAATTAGTTCCTCAACAATTGTACATGAATGTCTTCAACAAACGGGTATCAATTATGGGGACACATTCAATCCCGTAGTTAAACCGGCTACAATTCACAAAGTTTTATTAGCTGCCCTTTCACAATCATGATCGGTATATCAGTTAGATGTAGCCAATGCTTTCTTACAATTAACCCTGCATGAAACCGCAAATCAACAAATATGCGTGCACGTGCATGGTTCAAAAACAAATCATTGGCCTGGTCTAAAAAGAATTATCCGCTAAATCAAAGGAATGGCTAACTTTGGTCTCCCTCTTGGATCCAATTCTAACCTGAGTACCTGACTCTAATTGCTTACATGGATGCAATTTAGAGGGATGCACACTCGTCGTTCTACAAGTGGTTATTGCGTTTACTTTGGTGATAACCTTGTCTCATGGCCAATAAAACGCCACTCTACCATCACCCTAATGCTAGACTGAACACCATGGAGTGGCTAACATGGTCACTGAAATATCTTCGTTACACAACTTGCTTTGTAACTTCATTGCCTATTGACTCAAGCTACACTCTTATATTGCGACAAAACCATCGCCATTTTCTTATATGGTTACCTAGTGCAACATCAACGCACAAAACACATTGAACAAGAAATCCAATTTCTGCTAGCAAGTTTAAGGAGTTCAAGTTCAGATTCTTCATGTTCCTTCGTGTTACGAAATCGCCACCATCTTCACCAAAGGATGTCCACGGGTTTTATTTGATGATTTCAGGTCCAACCTCAGCATACGATCACCTAGAGGTGCTCAAATCGGTTAACCAGTCCAATAACCGGTTTGGATAATAACCGGTTTTTCAAGCTCAAAAACTGAAACCATATAATAACCGAAACCGGTTAACCGAACCGATTAACCTTCAAATAACCGATTTTTTGGTGAGTTGGTCCGGTTAACTGGTTTGGTCACTTGAAACCTCAAATAGGTTCTAGACCGCTTGTTTTTCCAAAATCTATAACCGATTGCAATAACCGGTTTAAAAACCAGTTTCTAACCAGTTACGAACAAGTACTGGTTCAGTTAATCGGTTTTTTTGTGCATCTCTACGATCACCTCTCGCTTCGACTGCAGGTGTGTAATTAATAATATATGTAATTTATAGTAAATTGTCAATCCCTTGTGATATAGTAATTAGTTTGTATCTCCCAAATATAAGATATCACGATTATCTTATATAAGAGCATGTGTAGTGAGGTATGAGAAGGGCTTGATCACCCTCATCACTCACATCACCAACTACAGAGGGGCGTGACCACCTTGCGGTGACAAATCTGTGACCACCTTCACGGGTGAAGGAGGAAGAAATAAAAAAAAGGAGGGGTAATAATAACACCTATGGTGATGACGTGTAGTGATGAGTGGGTGATAGTTTTGATTGTTTATGTGGCGTATGCGTGAAGTGATGGGTATGTGATCATTAGTTCACTACACATGGCCTAATAGAATGAGAATAGAAGGTATTGATACTATTATCATAGTACCAAAATTATTGTTTTATAGATTTCTTAAATAAGAAAAAAAACTGCATTCATATAGCCTTATATCAAAAGCTTGAAAGAGTTAAAATATATCTATATACCTTATAACACTAGCCTTGCTTGTTTTCATTTATTATTATTTTTTTCTTTATAGTTTTTAAAGGTTTTTTTATGTCGACTAAAAATTTTTAAAAAAAAGCTGTTTATTACTGTTATAAATTACGAAATTAAAAATTTTCCATATTATGATTAAAAAAATAATAATGATATTGATAATAATAATAAGATAATTCTACGATTATGGCTAAGTCCTAACCTATAACAAGATAGGTAACAGGGGCGTACTCATGTGTTGCCCCTTGAATTTTTTTTTCAGTAGTATATATTTGTTAAAATCTTGATCGACCCCCTTAATATTTTGCAATCGCCCCCTTAAATTTGCAAAAGTAGACTTGTGTTAAAAATTTAAGTGACACTTATACTTGTTTTCTAGAGTAGGAGTTACTTAAAAAAGTCTTCGTAGATGTTTTTGATTGATCTTAAAAAAAAACCCCTAGAGAACAACTAGGCTAACAATCCTGACCTATAACAAGATAGGTAACTTAAAAATTATAAAAATATAACAGATTCAAGCGGGTAACAATGATAAATAATATATTTGATGAGAAAATTAATAAAAATTATTCCATTAAACTATTTGTTTAATTACAATTCATTTTAACTTGAACGAAATTGATGCTTTAAAAAATGTCTCATTTAAACTCAAACTAATTTTGCTTAAACATCATCGTGTCCTGCACTCATCCTAATCTACACTTATCATAACTCACACTTATTCTAACATGTTACTCAACTCAACCCAACCCAGTAACCCATCCATTTAGATGTATTGTATTTTTATAAAACCCTACTTAGTACTTACTCATGTGTAACAAATCGTCAAGATTTTTAATTACCAACTGGATAATTAATCAATTAGTAGTTATAAAAATAGAAAGGGAAGAATATGTAGTTTGTATACCTGGAGGGGTAACAGATGGATCTTGCTGGGCAGGTGAATAAAGTGTAAGAAAGTCATGCGTTGGTTTCCTACCTGTAATTCAACAACATCAACATCAACGTCACACACACACACACACATCTTCTTGCTTAACATCACGCACGCGCACACACAACGCACCTGCACGTGTTAGGAGAGAGAAGAGAAAATGATGGTACCTTGGGTTCCATACGGACGAGGCTGTGGAAGCTCCATCAGATTTTGTTTCTCTGGGTCGGGTCGGGTGTGTTAAATTAATTGGGGCCAAGTGTTGGTGGAATTTTTGTTATTTAATTTTGCATTTGCTTTTGCAAAATTAACAAAAGTGAAACGTCACGGATCCCAGATCTACCACAGCCCATGTGGATGACGTGATTGCGGTTGCGCTTCCTCTTCGGAGCTTTCACCACGTAATTCCGATTACTAATTAGCTTAGATTATGCAGATTCACCACCTTCACAAATCAGTTTTCAATTTATAAGCAAAAATTATTATATTAGATACTTAATTTGCAGATGAGATTCAAAATTATCAAATCTAAACGACTTTAATCGTAATGTTAAACAACAGATGTGATTAATTCTTCAAAATTCTCTTTGACTGTTAATTTGCAGATGAAATTCAAGTTCAGTCATGTTCTCTCAACAATTATCTATAATTCAACGAATATAGCTTGCAAAATTGACAAAAAATTCCTAATCTAAACTATCCGCCAACAATTTTAACACAAGAGAAACTAAATCAATTCTTCAAAATTCAAAACGTAGCAGCGAAATCATAACCATTAACCAGGACTCATACATAATTACAGACACTCACACAGAGATCAAAATGCAAAAGTGCATAACATAAACAGAAAGAACAACCATCGATGTCAGGAATCCCGATCGAAAAGTAAAAGTGACACGATCGACGAATATGTACCTTCAATCGATCAGAAACTAGATTCTTTGGCGAAATTCAGTTGCTAGAACAACTTTGAAGATGATTTGTGCGGAGAATTTCGAAACAGTAGCTACCAGTCGGAAGTAACCACCGAATTCATCTACCGATCTCCTTTTCCGGTAACTATATAAACAGAATACATCACCTGCTCCTCCTGAAGGTGATGTGGAGGTGAATTGTGTATGTATGATGAATCTGTGATGGCGATGAAGTGATGATGAGGATGCAAAGCAACAGGATGGAAGATAGGATTGTCAGTCCAGATCTCTCTCTCTCTCTCTCAAACAATGTTTTTGAGTGTATGTTAATGTGTGTGTGATTTTGATTTGATAAATTTGTGTTTTTATATGGTCTTTGTTTGGTCGTTTATAAATTTGGATGAAAAGTTATAACGCCGTTTTTGTTCACGTCCGTTCATCTCAATTCGGGTTCATCCAGGCATGCGTATGTTTTGTACACATGTCTTTCTAGCAATATAATTCGATTTCTTAGTTATTTTTAACGCATTCAATATTTTTGACGTTTACGAGCATTAACAAGTATTTTGTGTTTACTAAATTATTACCTCATGTATTACACAGATTAAATATAAAACATTAAATAATTAATAATAAAATTTTAAAATCCAAACAATTTCTTATAAATTAAGTAGATTAGTATTAATGGTTAATTTATGCAATAAAATAATAATTAAAATTTTTAATAACTAAAGAAATAATACATGACCTACTTGTTTTAAAGAATACAGATTATTGAACTAATTGATGTTGCAAATTCATTTATTTTTCTATTAAAAACTAATTGTTACAAATCAAGAAAATAATGTACAATTAATATAATTATTAAAGTTAACTAACTTAATTTGATAATATCATTTAACATAAATAACTAAAGTTTAATTTTTCCTATCATTTTTATAACTTTTGATTGAACATAATTATTTTAAGCAATTTATTTTAAGAAACATCATTTGTTTGTAAAAATACCAGTATTGAAAACTATGATTTATAATGTATTTTATTTTATTTTTTAAAAATTGATTTTTATTAAACTTTTATTTTCTAAAAATACTAACTTTTCTAACTTTTTAGAAAAATTGATTTTTAGAAAGTTTCATATTTTATAAACTTTTTTTTGAAGTGTGCTTTTTAATAAAAATGTTTGATTTTAATCTATTAAAACTATTTTTCTTGCATGTAAAAAGACAAATAATATTATTACTCGTTAACATTATAAGTATTCAATATGAGATAATGTATTTAATTAATAATTAAGATAGAGAATTGAATAAGATTATAGAAAAATGACAAGTGGCAAGAAAACATGAGAATATGACATGTGGCAAAACTTATTTTTGTTTATTAGAATAAAAAGATAACATATTAAAAAATTAAGCTTCATAATTAATTTCGTATTCGACTAATTTGGATAATATTACATTAATTATCTGTATTTATAATAACTATAATTTATATTGATAACAATTAATAAGATTTAATAATTAAATAAAAGAGATATGCAAAAACAAAAAAAATAATAAATGATTTAAAACAAGACAAAGAAGTTACACTTCATGATTCTGATAAGTTTAGACAAAGAGCGTGTAGCTTAACTTACCACATGACGGGTTTCTTTCTGAAATGCAGATAGATCTGCTCAGTTTATCATTCAGAAACACATAGGCATTGGATACCGAGTCATTAGTAGCGGACTTTGATTACAGGGAGTGAGTTGTTGAATTGGAGGGATCCATTTAGGCTATTAATAAACATGTCATTGAACCATAGTTTACCGTTAAAAAATGACCTAAAATGATAACACATTTCTCTAATTATTTTTATTAATTAGTATTAAGATTAGCTTACAAAACTCAAGTATCACAAGAGTTTAATAAAAAAAACTATAAATATTATTTAGTAATAATAAATTAGAATTTTTCAATGTTGGGTCCAGGAATATAAGAAATAGTGAGAATTCTTGATCTCTCTCAATTCTAAAATCCAGGACTTTATAGACAAGTTAAACAAATTTTGTTAGAATAATATTATTATTTAATAAAAAGAGAATTGTAACACCTTGACCGATGATGGAAACATTGGTATACCACGAAGTGCAGATTATTCATAAACTCATGAGTAACTAAAGCTAAATAATCGTATATCATATGATCAATTAAATTACTTGCACAAAATCATGTTTCAAGCATAGACCAGTTACATTAAATACACAAAAAGATATAGCTAAATTAACTAAATTTTAGCCTTCAAGAGCTTCTAGTTAATTAAGCTAGGTCCAAGCTTCATTTGTGATGATGTCCAAAGAAGAGTAAAACTATCATTTCCTACTTCTCATTACATGAATCATGTAAAAATCAAGTGTTAACTATAAAAGTAGTTGATGAGCAAACATAATTTTTATACACACCTAGAAAACAGTTATCAAAACTTAAGTAAAACGCATATGAACAAGATATATGAACATTTACTAGTGGATGAACTAATAAGTAGACCAATATGTTCTCAAATATGTTCTGACCAAGTTCTAGCATTCATAACAATGCTAAAGTAGCAAACAAATAACGCGAAGGACCTAACTGGGTCAACTCAATCAACAGTGGGTCTGGCGGGGTCAATACTCATGAGTTTGAGCCAATAGATATGTATTAAATAATACTATTGGGTTGACACCCCATTTGTTTCAAATTTACAAAAAAGTTAAACTACAAATTAACAAAAGTTTAATACAGGGTGTGTGTAGAACACACACACACAATATATATATGTGTATATATATATATATACACACACACAAACACATTTAAACATATAATAAAATCCTATAATTATAGGTAAAAATTATTTAAAATTAAACTTAATTAAATAAAAGTCTAATAAATTTTGTAAATATTAATGTTTAAATCAAGATATATATTAACAATAAATAATAATAATAATAATAATAATAATAATAATAATAAAGTTTTATAACCTTTATTTAATAATAAGTTTATAAACCTTGTTAAATAATATGTTTTATAAACTTTATTAAAGTTTTAAACATAAATATAATAGGTTATATAACTACAAGGAATATTTTTGTCAAAACCAAAACTATGTATGTCAGTGGAAGGAGTCCTGGACAAAAGGTGGCAACGAGCAGTAAAGGAGGGACCTGTTTCGTCATTTTTCCAAAATTTCTGCCATGCCCCCCACCTCGCATATAATCACAGTTAATTAATCCAATCGAACTATAATCCAACTTTAAACTCAAATCATATGTCGTTCTCATTAATCAAATTCAAATTAAACACACCCACACCATCTCAACATCACTCTGAGTCTTTCTGGAACATCGAAACAATATGAGAGCACTCCAAACTTCTGATTCAAACTCTATCTTAGCCGCGACTAAACGAGAAGTCGAACCCATTATTGTCGAACTTCAACAGGTAATCAATATACTCATGGACTCGTTATCATACGTAGAACAAAAGCCCTAAGGTTTAAGGGCTCATGATTGAGAATTGGATCGAATTCTAGAAGGCAAGGACTAGCGTTTTCGATTGGGAAGGAAGTAGGGGTGTCGAAAATACCCGAACCCGATTAACCCGACCCGACCCGAACCCCCGAATAAGCTTTATAGGGGCGGGCTATTCGGGTCAAAAATGTTAGAGGGGTTGTTCGGGTCAACCTGATTAACCCGAATTGTTAATAGGGTCGGTTTCAGGTATATTTTTAAACATTAGTCAGATTTCGGGTTAGCCCGAACAACCCGAATAAGGATGATTATCATTTTTTTTCTATATATTAATTATAAAATATATTACATATTCACTTTTTTCCGAAATATTTAATTACGTTAACTACAAATAACTATGACTATTAATCAAATTATGCATAGTTGAACACATTTTCCATTGAATTATATGTTCGAAAAATGAATTATTTGTGGCAATTCAAAATTAGGCCAAGACAATAACAAATAAATAGTAACCTGATTAACCGACAAGCTCGACCCGAATAACTCGTGACCCGAATAACCCAAACCCGATTAACCCGAACGTTGTTCGGGTCGGGTTGCGTGTTAAAATTTTTTTAGGGAAACCCAAATAACCCGACCTGATTAACCCGAAACCGGATCGGGTTGACCTGATCAACACCTCTAGAAGGAAGAATAAGAAGGAAGAGTTAAATGTACTTTGTTTCTGGGTTTTTTAACATGGCTCTCGCCCATCCCAGCGGTCAAGTCAATCGGGCTGGGGAAGGGAGACGAGGGTTCGAATCTAGCCGAAAGTGTCCAGCACCGGTTTTTGGGCTTTAACTCCATTTTCTTCGTACTTTTTAATACCTATAAAAATCCAGAAAAATTTTATAAAAATCTTTATAAATACTTTATAACTATACAAAGGTTCTGAATTTTTTTTTTTAAAATTTCAAGATAAATTCTTTTATTATTGTCTAATTAAGTTTATTATCATATGTTTTAAAAACTCATTTTTATCTTATAAAATTTAATAAATATTCATAAAATCCTAAATTTATTTTAAAACAGTTTTTGAAATATTCTAAAATATTCACAATACTATTTTAATAAGAATATTATACAGGTATATAAATCTTTATTTTTAATTTAATAAAAACAATATATTAAGGTGTAAAAATCCATAAAACCCTTTATAAACTTTCTAAAGAGTTTTATAAAAACAAAACGTCATTCTTATTTTTAAATCATTTTATTAATCTTAAACTAAATGACATTATAATTGCAAGTTTTACTTCATACTTGGTGTATATATACATATATATGTATATATATAAGCATCTTCAAAATAATTCTTTATAATGTTTTATTATATTTTATTTAATATATTTTAAGTAAAGTATTAATATTAAACTTAAAACTTTAAGTTAGCAAAAATATTAGTTCTTAAATTATTATTTAAACTTGTAAATTATTTTATTAAACTAAAGATATTCACTTTTTTATGACCAAAAAAGTTTATGTAAAATAAGCCAAAAGAACCAAACAAATCCTTAGAAAACTAGACTTGTTATATGCTTTAGTATCCTAGGATGCTTAGAATCCAAGAAATTGTAGGCCCATTCTTATACATAGTATATTCCAAAAACAGGTTTACAAAGGTTGCTATTTCACAACTAGCTTAAGTCGTGTTTTTGGAATTGCTTAGCAACACAAGTGAGCTTTCATATTCACTTTTAGTTTTATATAATTTTGGGGCCGTCATAAATGTCCTTATTCAAATGCTTAAACTTTATACTATTCTTCAAACTTATGCGAACTATGAAATGATTTGTAGTTGAATTATTATTATTATGTTTTGATTTTGCATTTGTATACTTATTTACTTATATGCTTCTTTGCACGTATTCTAGTACTTAGTTCCTAAGAGAGTTGAGCTCTATTCTATTGACATTGTCTGTGTTAAAAAAGGACGGTACACCATTTACACATGCTTGTTTCAATCACTACATAGTATTCATACCAAATGTCATTTAAGTTTTCACACCTTTATACCTATGCTATCAAAAAAATATGACTACTTACAAATTATTCAATTGTTGACATTTACTTTACATGTGTGACAAACTAAGTGAAGAACTATGTGACAAATCTAGGAAGAATGGACCTAGATAGCTTTGTCAAAAACTTTAGTTTTAATTCTTATTCTTAATTTGTGTATTGAATTTCATGTTGTATTGTAATGTTTGTGTTTTGACTTTAAAAATTGGCACTTTAAGGTATGGAACTTTAAATTAGTATCATGAGCTTTCCGACAATCTTTCACAAATCATGCCTTGACATATTTCACCACCGGTCGGGGTGTGACAGATTGGTATAAGAGCCATGGTTTTAGGGAATTAGGTTATTACAAATGGTGACATAGACTATAACTAAGATACCCATTTATATGAACCTTTGCTTAGTGAACTTCCATTATGAACATTACTTAGTGAACTTCCATCATGAACTCTTGCCTTAGTGAACTCCATTTTAAACTCTTGCTTAATGAACTTCAATTATGAAGCTTCACAAAGTGAACCTTTTCTTAATGAACCTCATCATGAACTATACTACTGAAGCTTTAATGAATCATCATTATGAACTATACTATTGAACTTTTAATGACCTCCACTATGAACCTCTAATTGAACACTTAAAGAACTTTCATATGAACCTTATTATTGAACCTTTAACTTAGTGAAATCTCACTATGAACATTCACATTGAAACCAAAATGAAATTACGTTATGAACTTTAACTACAAAAACTTAAAGTGAACTCTCTATACGACCCTCATATTAAACTTCTATTTTGAACACTCTACATTCTTGCTAGCTCGTGGACTCTACATAGACTTTAAGGATTCATGACACTTCTATCTCTTCTAAACACCTATAAAATGTATGTATATCTTTGTGATCTTATTCCCGTTAGAACTAAGTTTGAAAGACGAACATGTAGTAACTGGAAGTGTGAAGTACCGTTAGTTGAGACTCCTGTCTAGTAAAGCCATTCGCATTGTAGATTGCTCTGGATCGATCAACGGAATTCTATTAACACTTCAATCTATGCGGAATCTAGATTAAATATATATGAATCAAAGAAACACAATCACTAAGATAAACATCATTTCATTGATCAACAAAATCTGATTACAATGAAAGAAGAACACACAGTTCACAAATCTCAAACATGTTCTCTCCCTCTCTGATATGTCACACACACACAAAGACAGACAAACTTGCTATATATACAAGATCAAACGAACCTAGCTGAAACATTAGGTTCGCCAGACGAACCTTTAGGTTCGCTGGAACGAACGTCTACACTACATGACAATAGGTTTGCCGAACCTTTACAAAACATGCCTAGGTTCGTGGGCCAAACGACTAGCAAAAACCTACTTTAACTTACAAACTTTTGAAAGCAATCTATTACAAAATGTCCTAACAAACTCCCCTTAATAGTTGCTTCAAAATCTTCAAGTCCTTTGTCTTCAATTGGCAATCCGAGTCTCACTTGATGATTGATCTTCACAAACATTGTCTTAGCACGAATACCACTGACTTTGGAATCTTTGACAAACGTTCAGCTTCAAATCTTTGCATCTCCTATCATCAATCTCTTTCTGCAATTCCATTAACTCAACATA
>SZYD01002110.1:0-47643 GCA_009363875.1 Mikania micrantha | reverse complement strand
TTTTCGAAAACAAGAAAACGTACTACTCCATAAAACGCGGTGGGTTCCCATGAAACCACTTGAAACCATGTAGATCCGCCCATGGATGGAAGATCAACGAAGATTTATGTCCTTTATTGCTTGGCTCTGGGAGCAAAACGCACCTCCACTTTGTGGCTATTTCTCTAAAATTTGGCATCAACTTCTCGGGCACTAAGATAAGCTTCTTTGTATTTCTTAAAACAATCTAGTTCTATTGATTTGGGAAGTTAAACAAACATGTGTTGCGAATCTTGTGTATTTGGTAGAAGTAGTTAGTTTACCTTTTGATGTTTCTAATACTCGTGTTTTTCAACCATTCACATAATTCATAGTGACTTAGGAACCTTTCTCATATTATACTTGAAGGTTACCGATATCACATATTATTTTTAGATGACATAACTGATTTTCTATTAACTTACCCAATCTCTAAAAAGCCACAAGTGTATAACATTTTTTCAACTTTCAAAATCCACATTAAAAAAAAAGTGGCAATGGCAAAGAATATATCAATTCTACCTTTTAGCATTTCTTCAATCAACATGGCATGCTTTTTTGCCTCCCTTTCCCCACACCTACTCTCAAAACGAAACAGCCAAGCGAAAAAAGTAGGTACCAATAACAGCCTAATTTGCATAATTTTAGCCCATGCATCTCTAGCAAATATTTTTTGGCGCCATACTTCTTATTGTAACGTACCTCCTAAATATTTTACCTATCAATCACCACATCCCAACCAAACTATTTACCAACAAACACCCTCATTTTCTCGGGTACCCATCCAACCACCGAGGCTACAAATGTTTTAATCTAAAAACAAAACAGATTATTATATCCCGTCATTATAGCTTTTCATGAACCCACCTTCTTTATTCCAACACCATTATTCCCTCCCGGTCTCTGAAATCCGCACTTACACTTTCCCACATCCGCTTGGACACTTGTGTTGACCTAGAGGTGGGCAAAAAACCGGAACCGGAACAGGAACCGGCAACCCGAACCGGACCCGGTCATACCCGAACCGATGAGTACAAAGAGTCGGTTGTTTAGAAAAATTAAACCGGAACCGGGAAAACCCACAACACTCAGTCTAAACCCTAAACACCCCAGCAGCCTACTGACCTACTCTCACAATAACATTCACCTGCCCAGTCTAACCCTCCTCAGTCCTATCATACACAGGCCCAACAAACCCATTCCAAGCCACAAGCCGCACCTCATCATCGTCATATGTCAACCACACATCCAACTCCATCACACCTCCCTCCCCAATCTCCAACTCTCCATCGTTAAATTCATCCATTTGCACTCACTCATAACTACGTATTGTACCCATCTCCAAAACCTATACTACTCGCACATGCGTACAAAGCCATGGATAGCATTATATGAAACCCAATTGAAAACTTAATGTCCATGCTTCCACACTTATTCCCATACCCAAAACCAAGTGGTGCCATATACACAGCTGAATGGACGACACCATTGTTGTAGAAATCGCTAGTCACTAGTAGGGTGGTTAGAGTAGTAGAGTAGGGATTAGGGATTAATTCGACTGGAAAATTTATATACAATTTTTCAAAATTAATATATACATCCAAATTTTCTATATAATTTCATGAACATGTTAAATTTTATAAAAATGTTCAACTAAATATATATATATATAGGATTTGAATCAAATGAAAAACCCGATCTTAAAGACAAAACTCTTAAACCCTATCTCAACCGTTAGATCAAAATTTTCTTTCTAATTTATTAATATGAAAAGGTATAAGAGTCTTTAACCACTCACCCATATATATAATAATTTATCTCTTTCTCTCTCATTTAAAATCACATATATATATAATATATAATAATTATTAATTTTTATATCAAATTCTCTCTCATCTATCTCTTTCTCTCCATCCACTTAAATAAATATTTTTATAAAATTTCAAAAAAAAAAAAAATGTATATTTTTTATACAAAATATAAAAAAAACATATTTTTACAAGATATAAAAAATATACAGGCGTATAAATAAAAATGTACAAGTTTTAATACACAAAGTACACTTTACTCGAAATATACACATGTGTATATTTATATATTTAAGATTTTAAAATATTACACTACACATGTGTATTTTTGGTTTGTTTTGTTAATTTGATGTTTTTTATAAATTTACACATGTAATTTTTGTTTCATATGTAAAATACACATGTGTTTATGGTTGAAATATGTAATATTGTGTAGTGAAATTTTTGTTTGATACATATGTGTATATAGAAAAGGAGAGAGAGAGAGGAGAGAGAAAGGACGAGAGAAGGAGGGAGAGAGGGGTGATAGTCTGATAGTTAGAGAGAGAAAAACAGAAAGGAGAGAGAATCTGACATAATTAAAGAGGAGAGATAGTGAAAAAAAAATCATTTATACCCCCTAAAGGATAAAATATGTATTCTTTCAAAAACCCTATTAAAATATTTAACTTTAATTGTGGATCACATGTTTTTTCTGTTTAATTAATTAAAATTTAAAATAAGTTTGATCTAACGGTTGATATAAGGTTTAAGGGTTTTCTTTTTAAGATCGGGTTTTCAAAGGATTCAACCATATATATATATTACCAAAAAATAGCCCGAATTTTAAAAAACGACGAAAGTTTTTGCCGAAATATCAATAGCCGCATGAAATCTTGCCGGAATTCCAAAAGTGGCCCTAAAACTCGCCAGAATTCCAAGAGTCGTAAGCAAAGTTGCAGTAATTTCAAAGCAGTCAAAAAAAGTCACCGGAATCTCATTGAATTCCGGCCGATTTTTCGTCGACTAGACCTGATTTTAACCAATTGACCGATTACCGATTTTTTTGACCGACTAGCCAAAAAGTAATCGGTGCCTAGCCAGCAACTATTAATTAATCATCGATTAATTGGTCGACCAAGCAGATTTTTATATTAGTGTACGACGCCAAGAAAAACGAGTTTCATGTTCTTATTAAAAGTGAAACATGGGTAAATTAGTTCCTCAACAATTGTACATGAATGTCTTCAACAAACGGGTATCAATTATGGGGACACATTCAATCCCGTAGTTTAAACCGGCTACAATTCACAAAGTTTTATTAGCTGCCCTTCACAATCATGATCGGTATATCAGTTAGATGTAGCCAATGCTTTCTTACAATTACCCTGCATGAAACCGCAAATCAACAAATATGCGTGCACGTGCATGGTTCAAAAACAAATCATTGGCCTGGTCTAAAAAGAATTATCCGCTAAATCAAAGGAATGGCTAACTTTGGTCTCCCTCTTGGATCCAATTCTAACCTGAGTACCTGACTCTAATTGCTTACATGGATGCAATTTAGAGGGATGCACACTCGTCGTTCTACAAGTGGTTATTGCGTTTACTTTGGTGATAACCTTGTCTCATGGCCAATAAAACGCCACTCTACCATCACCCCTAATGCTAGACTGAACACCATGGAGTGGCTAACATGGTCACTGAAATATCTTCGTTACACAAATTGCTTTGTAACTTCATTGCCTATTGACTCAAGCTACACTCTTAATTGCGACAAAACCATCGCCATTTTCTTATATGGTTACCTAGTGCAACATCAACGCACAAAACACATTGAACAAGAATCCAATTTCTGCTAGCAAGTTTAAGGAGTTCAAGTTCAGATTCTTCATGTTCCTTCGTGTTACGAAATCGCCACCATCTTCACCAAAGGATGTCCACGGGTTTTTATTTGATGATTTCAGGTCCAACCTCAGCATACGATCACCTAGAGGTGCTCAAAATCGGTAAACCAGTCCAATAACCGGTTTGGATAATAACCGTTTTTTCAAGCTCAAAAACTGAAACCATATAATACGAAACCGGTAACCGCGATTAACCCAAATAACCGATTTTTTGGTGAGTTGGTCCGGTTAACTGGTTTGGTCACTTGAAACCTCAAATAGGTTCTAGACCGCTTGTTTTTCCAAAATCTATAACCGATTGCAATAACCGGTTTAAAAACCAGTTTCTAACCAGTTACGAACAAGTACTGGTTCAGTTAATCGGTTTTTTTGTGCATCTCTACGATCACCTCTCGCTTCGACTGCAGGTGTGTAATTAATAATATATGTAATTTATAGTAAATTGTCAATCCCTTGTGATATAGTAATTAGTTTGTATCTCCCAAATATAAGATATCACGATTATCTTATATAAGAGCATGTGTAGTGAGGTATGAGAAGGGCTTGATCACCCTCATCACTCACATCACCAACTACAGAGGGCGTGACCACCTTGCGGTGACAAATCTGTGACCACCTTCACGGGTGAAGGAGGAAGAAATAAAAAAAAGGAGGGTATAATAACACCTATGGTGATGACGTGTAGTGATGAGTGGGTGATAGTTTTGATTGTTTATGTGGCGTATGCGTGAAGTGATGGGTATGTGATCATTAGTTCACTACACATGGCCTAATAGAATGAGAATAGAAGGTATTGATACTATTATCATAGTACCAAAATTATTGTTTTATAGATTTCTTAAATAAGAAAAAAAACTGCATTCATATAGCCTTATATCAAAGCTTGAAAGAGTTAAAATATATCTATATACCTTATAACACTAGCCTTGCTTGTTTTCATTTATTATTATTTTTTTCTTTATAGTTTTTAAAGGTTTTTTTTATGTCGACTAAAAATTTTTAAAAAAAAGCTGTTTATTACTGTTATAAATTACGAAATTAAAAATTTTCCATATTATGATTAAAAAAATAATAATGATATTGATAATAATAATAAGATAATTCTACGATTATGGCTAAGTCCTAACCTATAACAAGATAGGTAACAGGGGCGTACTCATGTGTTGCCCCTTGAATTTTTTTTTTCAGTAGTATATATTTGTTAAAATCTTGATCGACCCCCTTAATATTTTGCAATCGCCCCCTTAAATTTGCAAAAGTAGACTTGTGTTAAAAATTTAAGTGACACTTATACTTGTTTTCTAGAGTAGGAGTTACTTAAAAAAGTCTTCGTAGATGTTTTTGATTGATCTTAAAAAAAAAACCCCTAGAGAACAACTAGGCTAACAATCCTGACCTATAACAAGATAGGTAACTTAAAAATTATAAAAATATAACAGATTCAAGCGGGTAAACAATGATAAATAATATATTTGATGAGAAAATTAATAAAAATTATTCCATTAAACTATTTGTTTAATTACAATTCATTTTAACTTGAACGAAATTGATGCTTTAAAAAATGTCTCATTTAAACTCAAACTAATTTTGCTTAAACATCATCGTGTCCTGCACTCATCCTAATCTACACTTATCATAACTCACACTTATTCTAACATGTTACTCAACTCAACCCAACCCAGTAACCCATCCATTTAGATGTATTGTATTTTTATAAAACCCTACTTAGTACTTACTCATGTGTAACAAATCGTCAAGATTTTTAATTACCAACTGGATAATTAATCAATTAGTAGTTATAAAAATAGAAAGGGAAGAATATGTAGTTTGTATACCTGGAGGGTAACAGATGGATCTTGCTGGGCAGGTGAATAAAGTGTAAGAAAGTCATGCGTTGGTTTCCTACCTGTAATTCAACAACATCAACATCAACGTCACACACACACACACACATCTTCTTGCTTAACATCACGCACGCGCACACACAACGCACCTGCACGTGTTAGGAGAGAGAAGAGAAAATGATGGTACCTTGGGTTCCATACGGACGAGGCTGTGGAAGCTCCATCAGATTTTGTTTCTCTGGGTCGGGTCGGGTGTGTTAAATTAATTGGGGCCAAGTGTTGGTGGAATTTTTGTTATTTAATTTTGCATTTGCTTTTGCAAAATTAACAAAAGTGAAACGTCACGGATCCCAGATCTACCACAGCCCATGTGGATGACGTGATTGCGGTTGCGCTTCCTCTTCGGAGCTTTCACCACGTAATTCCGATTACTAATTAGCTTAGATTATGCAGATTCACCACCTTCACAAATCAGTTTTCAATTTATAAGCAAAAATTATTATATTAGATACTTAATTTGCAGATGAGATTCAAAATTATCAAATCTAAACGACTTTAATCGTAATGTTAAACAACAGATGTGATTAATTCTTCAAAATTCTCTTTGACTGTTAATTTGCAGATGAAATTCAAGTTCAGTCATGTTCTCTCAACAATTATCTATAATTCAACGAATATAGCTTGCAAAATTGACAAAAAATTCCTAATCTAAACTATCCGCCAACAATTTTAACACAAGAGAAACTAAATCAATTCTTCAAAATTCAAAACGTAGCAGCGAAATCATAACCATTAACCAGGACTCATACATAATTACAGACACTCACACAGAGATCAAAATGCAAAAGTGCATAACATAAACAGAAAGAACAACCATCGATGTCAGGAATCCCGATCGAAAAGTAAAAGTGACACGATCGACGAATATGTACCTTCAATCGATCAGAAACTAGATTCTTTGGCGAAATTCAGTTGCTAGAACAACTTTGAAGATGATTTGTGCGGAGAATTTCGAAACAGTAGCTACCAGTCGGAAGTAACCACCGAATTCATCTACCGATCTCCTTTTCCGGTAACTATATAAACAGAATACATCACCTGCTCCTCCTGAAGGTGATGTGGAGGTGAATTGTGTATGTATGATGAATCTGTGATGGCGATGAAGTGATGATGAGGATGCAAAGCAACAGGATGGAAGATAGGATTGTCAGTCCAGATCTCTCTCTCTCTCTCTCAAACAATGTTTTTGAGTGTATGTTAATGTGTGTGTGATTTTGATTTGATAAATTTGTGTTTTTATATGGTCTTTGTTTGGTCGTTTATAAATTTGGATGAAAAGTTATAACGCCGTTTTTGTTCACGTCCGTTCATCTCAATTCGGGTTCATCCAGGCATGCGTATGTTTTGTACACATGTTTTTCTAGCAATATAATTCGATTTCTTAGTTATTTTTAACGCATTCAATATTTTTGACGTTTACGAGCATTAACAAGTATTTTGTGTTTACTAAATTATTACCTCATGTATTACACAGATTAAATATAAAACATTAAATAATTAATAATAAAATTTTAAAATCCAAACAATTTCTTATAAATTAAGTAGATTAGTATTAATGGTTAATTTATGCAATAAAATAATAATTAAAATTTTTAATAACTAAAGAAATAATACATGACCTACTTGTTTTAAAGAATACAGATTATTGAACTAATTGATGTTGCAAATTCATTTATTTTTCTATTAAAAACTAATTGTTACAAATCAAGAAAATAATGTACAATTAATATAATTATTAAAGTTAACTAACTTAATTTGATAATATCATTTAACATAAATAACTAAAGTTTAATTTTTCCTATCATTTTTATAACTTTTGATTGAACATAATTATTTTAAGCAATTTATTTTAAGAAACATCATTTGTTTGTAAAAATACCAGTATTGAAAACTATGATTTATAATGTATTTTATTTTATTTTTTAAAAATTGATTTTTATTAAACTTTTATTTTCTAAAAATACTAACTTTTCTAACTTTTTAGAAAAATTGATTTTTAGAAAGTTTCATATTTTATAAACTTTTTTTTGAAGTGTGCTTTTTAATAAAAATGTTTGATTTTAATCTATTAAAAACTATTTTTCTTGCATGTAAAAAGACAAATATTATTACTCGTTAACATTATAAGTATTCAATATGAGATAATGTATTTAATTAATAATTAAGATAGAGAATTGAATAAGATTATAGAAAAATGACAAGTGGCAAGAAAACATGAGAATATGACATGTGGCAAAACTTATTTTTGTTTATTAGAATAAAAAGATAACATATTAAAAAAATTAAGCTTCATAATTAATTTCGTATTCGACTAATTTGGATAATATTACATTAATTATCTGTATTTATAATAACTATAATTTATATTGATAACAATTAATAAGATTTAATAATTAAATAAAAGAGATATGCAAAAACAAAAAAAATAATAAATGATTTAAAACAAGACAAAGAAGTTACACTTCATGATTCTGATAAGTTTAGACAAAGAGCGTGTAGCTTAACTTACCACATGACGGGTTTCTTTCTGAAATGCAGATAGATCTGCTCAGTTTATCATTCAGAAACACATAGGCATTGGATACCGAGTCATTAGTAGCGGACTTTGATTACAGGGAGTGAGTTGTTGAATTGGAGGGATCCATTTAGGCTATTAATAAACATGTCATTGAACCATAGTTTACCGTTAAAAAATGACCTAAAATGATAACACATTTCTCTAATTATTTTTATTAATTAGTATTAAGATTAGCTTACAAAACTCAAGTATCACAAGAGTTTAATAAAAAAAACTATAAATATTATTTAGTAATAATAAATTAGAATTTTTCAATGTTGGGTCCAGGAATATAAGAAATAGTGAGAATTCTTGATCTCTCTCAATTCTAAAATCCAGGACTTTATAGACAAGTTAAACAAATTTTGTTAGAATAATATTATTATTTAATAAAAAGAGAATTGTAACACCTTGACCGATGATGGAAACATTGGTATACCACGAAGTGCAGATTATTCATAAACTCATGAGTAACTAAAGCTAAATAATCGTATATCATATGATCAATTAAATTACTTGCACAAAATCATGTTTCAAGCATAGACCAGTTACATTAAATACACAAAAAGATATAGCTAAATTAACTAAATTTTAGCCTTCAAGAGCTTCTAGTTAATTAAGCTAGGTCCAAGCTTCATTTGTGATGATGTCCAAAGAAGAGTAAAACTATCATTTCCTACTTCTCATTACATGAATCATGTAAAAATCAAGTGTTAACTATAAAAGTAGTTGATGAGCAAACATAATTTTTATACACACCTAGAAAACAGTTATCAAAACTTAAGTAAAACGCATATGAACAAGATATATGAACATTTACTAGTGGATGAACTAATAAGTAGACCAATATGTTCTCAAATATGTTCTGACCAAGTTCTAGCATTCATAACAATGCTAAAGTAGCAAACAAATAACGCGAAGGACCTAACTGGGTCAACTCAATCAACAGTGGGTCTGGCGGGGTCAATACTCATGAGTTTGAGCCAATAGATATGTATTAAATAATACTATTTGGGTTGACACCCCCATTTGTTTCAAATTTACAAAAAAGTTAAACTACAAATTAACAAAAGTTTAATACAGGGTGTGTGTAGAACACACACACACAATATATATATGTGTATATATATATATACACACACACAAACACATTTAAACATATAATAAAATCCTATAATTATAGGTAAAAAATTATTTAAAATTAAACCTTAATTAAATAAAAGTCTAATAAAATTTTGTAAATATTAATGTTTAAATCAAGATATATATTAACAATAAATAATAATAATAATAATAATAATAATAATAATAATAAAGTTTTATAACCTTTATTTAATAATAAGTTTATAAACCTTGTTAAATAATATGTTTTATAAACTTTATTAAAGTTTTAAACATAAATATAATAGGTTATATAACTACAAGGAATATTTTTGTCAAAACCAAAACTATGTATGTCAGTGGAAGGAGTCCTGGACAAAAGGTGGCAACGAGCAGTAAAGGAGGGACCTGTTTCGTCATTTTTCCAAAATTTCTGCCATGCCCCCCACCTCGCATATAATCACAGTTAATTAATCCAATCGAACTATAATCCAACTTTAAACTCAAATATGTCGTTCTCATTAATCAAATTCAAATTAAACACACCCACACCATCTCAACATCACTCTGAGTCTTTCTGGAACATCGAAACAATATGAGAGCACTCCAAACTTCTGATTCAAACTCTATCTTAGCCGCGACTAAACGAGAAGTCGAACCCATTATTGTCGAACTTCAACAGGTAATCAATATACTCATTGGACTCGTTATCATACGTAGAACAAAAGCCCTAAGGTTTTAAGGGCTCATGATTGAGAATTGGATCGAATTCTAGAAGGCAAGGACTAGCGTTTTCGATTGGGAAGGAAGTAGGGGTGTCGAAAATACCCGAACCCGATTAACCCGACCCGAACCCGAACCCGAATAAGCTTTATAGGGGCGGGCTATTCGGGTCAAAAATGTTAGAGGGGTTGTTCGGGTCAACCTGATTAACCCGAATTGTTAATAGGGTCGGTTTCAGGTATATTTTTAAACATTAGTCAGATTTCGGGTTAGCCCGAACAACCCGAATAAGGATGATTATCATTTTTTTTCTATATATTAATTATAAAATATATTACATATTCACTTTTTTCCGAAATATTTAATTACGTTAACTACAAATAACTATGACTATTAATCAAATTATGCATAGTTGAACACATTTTCCATTGAATTATATGTTCGAAAAATGAATTATTTGTGGCAATTCAAAATTAGGCCAAGACAATAACAAATAAATAGTAACCTGATTAACCCGACAAGCTCGACCCGAATAACTCGTGACCCGAATAACCCAAACCCGATTAACCCGAACGTTGTTCGGGTCGGGTTGCGTGTTAAAATTTTTTTAGGGAAACCCAAATAACCCGACCTGATTAACCCGAAACCGGATCGGGTTGACCTGATCAACACCTCTAGAAGGAAGAATAAGAAGGAAGAGTTAAATGTACTTTGTTTCTGGGTTTTTTAACATGGCTCTCGCCCATCCCAGCGGTCAAGTCAATCGGGCTGGGGAAGGGAGACGAGGGTTCGAATCTAGCCGAAAGTGTCCAGCACCGGTTTTTGGGCTTTAACTCCATTTTCTTCGTACTTTTTAATACCTATAAAAATCCAGAAAATTTTATAAAAATCTTTATAAATACTTTATAACTATACAAAGGTTCTGAATTTTTTTTTTTAAAATTTCAAGATAAATTCTTTTATTATTGTCTAATTAAGTTATTATCAATGTTTTAAAAACTCATTTTTATCTTATAAAATTTTAATAAATATTCATAAAATCCTAAAATTTATTTTAAAACAGTTTTTGAAATATTCTAAAATATTCACAATACTATTTTAATAAGAATAATTATACAGGTATATAAATCTTTATTTTTAATTTATAAAAACAATATATTAAGGTGTAAAAATCCATAAAACCCTTTATAAACTTTCTAAAGAGTTTTATAAAAAACAAAACGTCATTCTTATTTTTAAATCATTTTATTAATCTTAAACTAAATGACATTATAATTGCAAGTTTTACTTCATACTTGGTGTATATATACATATATATGTATATATATAAGCATCTTCAAAATAATTCTTTATAATGTTTTATTATATTTTATTTAATATATTTTAAGTAAAGTATTAATATTAAACTTAAAACTTTAAGTTAGCAAAAATATTTAGTTCTTAAATTATTATTTAAACTTGTAAATTATTTTATTAAACTAAAGATATTCACTTTTTTATGACCAAAAAAGTTTATGTAAAATAAGCCAAAAGAACCAAAACAAATCCTTAGAAAACTAGACTTGTTATATGCTTTAGTATCCTAGGATGCTTAGAATCCAAGAAATTGTAGGCCCATTCTTATACATAGTATATTCCAAAAACAGGTTTACAAAGGTTGCTATTTCACAACTAGCTTAAGTCGTGTTTTTGGAATTGCTTAGCAACACAAGTGAGCTTTCATATTTCACTTTTAGTTTTATATAATTTTGGGGCCGTCATAAATGTCCTTATTCAAATGCTTAAACTTTATACTATTCTTCAAACTTATGCGAACTATGAAATGATTTGTAGTTGAATTATTATTATTATGTTTTGATTTTGCATTTGTATACTTATTTACTTATATGCTTCTTTGCACGTATTCTAGTACTTAGTTCCTAAGAGAGTTGAGCTCTATTCTATTGACATTGTCTGTGTTAAAAAAGGACGGTACACCATTTACACATGCTTGTTTCAATCACTACATAGTATTCATACCAAATGTCATTTAAGTTTTCACACCTTTATACCTATGCTATCAAAAAAATATGACTACTTACAAATTATTCAATTTGTTGACATTTACTTTACATGTGTGACAAACTAAGTGAAGAACTATGTGACAAATCTAGGAAGAATGGACCTAGATAGCTTTGTCAAAAACTTTAGTTTTAATTCTTAAATTTGTATTTGAATTTCATGTTGTATTGTAATGTTTGTGTTTTGACTTTAAAAATTGGCACTTTAAGGTATGGAACTTTAAATTAGTATCATGAGCTTTCCGACAATCTTTCACAAATCATGCCTTGACATATTTCACCACCGGTCGGGGTGTGACAGATTGGTATAAGAGCCATGGTTTTAGGGAATTAGGTTATTACAAATGGTGACATAGACTATAACTAAGATACCCATTTATATGAACCTTTGCTTAGTGAACTTCCATTATGAACATTACTTAGTGAACTTCCATCATGAACTCTTGCCTTAGTGAACTCCATTTTAAACTCTTGCTTAATGAACTTCAATTATGAAGCTTCACAAAGTGAACCTTTTCTTAATGAACCTCATCATGAACTATACTACTGAAGCTTTAATGAATCATCATTATGAACTATACTATTGAACTTTTAATGACCTCCACTATGAACCTCTAATATTGAACACTTAAAGAACTTTCATATGAACCTTATTATTGAACCTTTAACTTAGTGAAATCTCACTATGAACATTCACCATTGAAACCAAAATGAAATTACGTTATGAACTTTAACTACAAAAACTTAAAGTGAACTCTCTATACGACCCTCATATTAAACTTCTATTTTGAACACTCTACATTCTTGCTAGCTCGTGGACTCTACATAGACTTTAAGGATTCATGACACTTCTATCTCTTCTA
Organism: Mikania micrantha; assembly: GCA_009363875.1. Lineage (NCBI taxonomy): Eukaryota > Viridiplantae > Streptophyta > Magnoliopsida > Asterales > Asteraceae > Mikania > Mikania micrantha. Next base: position 34,723 of record SZYD01002110.1, on the reverse strand, counting down.
AACACCTATAAAATGTATGTATATCTTTGTGATCTTATTCCCGTTAGAACTAAGTTTGAAAGACGAACATGTAGTAACTGGAAGTGTGAAGTACCGTTAGTTGAGACTCCTGTCTAGTAAAGCCATTCGCATTGTAGATTGCTCTGGATCGATCAACGGAATTCTATTAACACTTCAATCTATGCGGAATCTAGATTAAATATATATGAATCAAAGAAACACAATCACTAAGATAAACATCATTTCATTGATCAACAAAATCTGATTACAATGAAAGAAGAACACACAGTTCACAAATCTCAAACATGTTCTCTCCCTCTCTGATATGTCACACACACACAAAAGACAGACAAACTTGCTATATATACAAGATCAAACGAACCTAGCTGAACCATTAGGTTCGCCAGACGAACCTTTAGGTTCGCTGGACGAACGTCTACACTACATGACAATAGGTTTGCCGAACCTTTACAAAACATGCCTAGGTTCGTGGGCCAAACGACTAGCAAAAACCTACTTTAACTTACAAACTTTTGAAAGCAATCTATTACAAAATGTCCTAACAAACTCCCCTTAATAGTTGCTTCAAAATCTTCAAAGTCTTTGTCTTCAATTGGCAATCCGAGTCTCACTTGATGATTGATCTTCACAAACATTGTCTGTAGCACGAATAACCACTGACTTTGGAATCTTTGACAAACGTTCAGCTTCAATCTTTGCATCTCTATCATCAATCTCTTTCTGCAATTCCATTAACTCAACATACAGATAATTCACATCTTCCCATTTGCATCCAGAATGAATTCCCAAAGTATAGCACATCCTTGCTATCGTTTGAAATTGTAAAGCCATATCTTTGTAACTCACACCAACATCATGAAATCTTTCACTTGCATAAATTTCAGCTTCATTGAGAAGATCAATGTCTTGTTTTGAACAGTTAACCAACCAAACAGGATCAAGTAATCTTATAACCCTCCACTTCTTATTTTCTTTCAATAAGATAACTGCTTCAGAAGATCTTTCATCATAGAACCAGAACTTGAAATAAGAATTCCAATTTTGTTCTATCGTTCTTAATCTTGGTCTAGAGTAAACCTTTGGCTTTGGATACACATCTGAATCATGCTTCAAAACTGAAAATTGTGGAACCAACCAATTCCATTGTCACACCCCGAGCCGGCGGGAACGGATCGGCTTTCCCGTTGGGCGGAAGGTTCTCGGGGCGCGATATCGTGTGTGATAATCATGATGATCAGATTGTTTACATAGCATCAATGTTAAGAATAACTAAAGCACAATAAAGCATAAAACTAGGATTACAAAGTTAAATTACAAATGTCAATGTTTAATAATTTAACTAAGTAAACCTATCAAAAGCATCAGGTGTTTTCTATCTTGTATCGGGATAAGATATCAAAATAGCTTCACAACGTTCCTCAAAATATGTGCTTTTCAAAATATACTAAGTCCTCTAACTGGGTATCCTAGTATGCATTCCTTAGCCTTAGCTTAATCATGTACGTCACCTGAGAAAGCATGTAAGTAACAAAATCAACCCAATGGTTGGTGAGTTCATATAGTTTTAGTATTTGAAAAATAGTTTTGCAACCTCTTTGGTAAAACCTTAACCTCATTAACACTACCTGTATCATCCAACTCGGTATGCTCATATATAGGGCATACCCCTGAGTCGAGCCTACAACCCGCCCAGACGCCGTCCTACCACATACTAAGCTACATAGGACATTGCTGTTAATGATAATTAAGCATTTTACCTACCATTCAATTCCGTCATAGTTTCAAGCATCATGTCTACAAGTTTAAGTTATCCACCTAATAGCATTCCCAAATCCCTTCGGTAACAACCTTAATCTCATTAACATCACCTGTGTCATCCAGCTCGGTATGCTTATATATAGGGCATACCCCTGAGTCGAGCCTACAACCCGCCCAGACGCCGTCCCACCACATACTAAGCTACATAGGACATTGCTGTTAATGATAATTAAGCGTCTTACCTACCATCAATCTCATCATCGCTTTAAGTGTTCTGATCATAAGTTTCAACACGCACAAAATAGAATTCGAGCATCAATTTTTGAGAGTCACCATTATGGACAGCTGAGCACCCTAAGGAATTCAGCATCCATCCATAACGGTACTAAATATGACTCGGGACATGTTTTGATAGAGGAATCCTCAAGATGACACAAAGTCAGCTAGAAGAAACCAAAATCATTCTAGTCACTCGTCATACCCATAGAGGAATCAAGAAGGACACTGAATGACTAGTATGGCTTGACCACATTCAAGACGCGTCGGCCAATTAGTCTGCCTTACATGATCCTGACAATGAAGAGCACTGATGACTAGTATGGCTTGACCAATGTCAAGACGCGATGGCCAACAGTCGGTCTTACAATGTTCGACAACGAAGAACACTGATGACTAGTAGGGGTTGACACACAGGTGAACACGCGGCGGCCAACAGTCTGTCTTACGATGTCCGATAGCTTAAGCATATAAGTTTAGAGCATTCCCATAGTTTAACTGATGACTAGTAGGGCTTGATCAATGTCAAGACGCGATGGTCAATCAGCCTGTTGTCTGAGCATTTCAAGTTAATCAAGCATTCAAGTGTTTCAAGTATTCCAAGCATATCGAGCATTCAATTGTTTCAAGCATTTCAAGCACATCGAGCATTCAAGTGTTTCAAGTATTTAAGTCTTTATAGCTTTTTGAGGAAGTGAGCCTTTCTGAGTTTAAATTTTCAAGCTTACACACGTTTAGTTTTCAAAAGCATTCCTATTTTTAGTATTTGTCTTTCTTATGCAATCAAAAGTTTCGAGAGTTTTAAGAAATTAAGTATAAGTGTAAACAGAATTAGCATTTATATTAAGAGTGTAAAATATTACCTTCAAAATAAGGGTATAAAGTATTAGTATTTAGATTATGTATATATATAGTATTAGCTTTCATAACGAATGTATCAAGTGTTAGCATTTAGCGTAAGTGTTTCAAAGCCTTTTCATCGAGCATGTAGTTTAAGCATAGAGTTTATAGTATAAGCATTTAAGCATAGAGTTTATAGTATAAGCATAGAGCATAAAGTTTAAGCATTTAGTTTAAAGCATAGGCATCGAGTTTTGTAGTATAAGCATTAAGCACATAGTTTAAGCATCGAGTTTATAACTTCCAAAATAAAAGTTTCAAGCTTAAGTATTAGTATAAGCATCAAGTGTATGTGTAAAAACATTTAATAAACATTTCAATAATTTTCTTAAAATGTATAACATGCTTCTCAGCCCCGAGGTAAAAACAAAATATGTTTGAAAAGGGACAAATGAACTCACCTTGTGTTTGAAGTAGTTGACTTATCTTAACTAGAATGCACGCGCTCGTTGTAGTATTCTTTGTTGTCTTTAAAATCTTGTATTGATTTCATAATGTTTGTAGCTTATAAGCATATGCTGTAGTGATTTGTGTGTGTATAAGTGTTAGTGTTAGCCCTAAAGTGGGCTAACACCGTGAGTCTCGGTCTTTCTTCGGCCCTGATTTACTAGTTTTTACTTATTTATTATGACTTGTTTCCGTATTGTATGTTAAGTTTGATTGTTGTGATCACTAGCCTTTTATTTAGTTTGTAGCACCGTGGTGATGGAAGTTAGAGTTTCAACCATAATTGATAAACAACTTTGCTACCTTTGTAGTAGCTAGAATTTATCCAAAATATCCACGCATGTAGTCAATGTTTATTGTCCTATTATGTTATGTGTTTCATTAATCATGTGGACTGCATTCTAATTGGGCCGAAGAGTATGTTGGGCCTTTTTGGGTTATGTGAGCCGAATGTCAAAGGTTTGGGCTAAGTCAAATGGTGGTTGGGCCGCGCAAGGATTGGGCAATTTCACAATTTCTTGGGTCGATTAATAATTTATTGGGCCGGTTTAAGTTGTGTGTGGGCCGGACTAACCATATAGGCCAATCCAATGATGTTGGGCCTAACTAATTGTGTCTTGGGCCCGTTATTTGGGCTAAAGGTTTTCTGTTTGGGCCGAACAAAGGGGGGTGTGGGCCAAGACAAAGTGATCGTGACAAGGTGTTGGGCTGAGACTACCACATGGCCAAAGGATGTTACTCCCCGTTTCCAGCAAACCTTCATGCGATTGTTTCCCAGGTTCGGCCGGCTCCAAGCTTCACTGAATGAAGATTCGTCTCCCCTTGGTTCGGTGTCATGAAGGTTCGCAGGGGGAAGGTTCGTCTAGGCTGGGTGCGGGACTCCTAGGTTCGCCTATCGTGGGTTCGCCAATGTGAAGGTTCGTCACTCTACAGCCCAGCGAACCTGTTATCTTCCTTCCTAGGGTTCGCCTATATCACAGCCCCGTCAGGGTTCGGAAGTGGTGGTTTGCTTTACACCGGTTCGGACAAGTATGTGGAGTTGATGATGTTCTTTCTGAGAGCTGGATGAGGAGGATGACTGACTGAAATGAATCTGATTGGAAGATGGAGCTTCAGTAGTCTGAGAAATGAAAGCAGTCTTCAGTGGAGCATGGGATGAGGCTCTCTCTACAGTAGGAGTAGAATAGTACAATGAAGGATCATGGACTTGAGCAACTCTCTTAGCTTTCCACTTGTTATCAATTTCATGCTTTTTCAATTTCTGGATGAAGTCATTGATATCCATGTTTGCCATCATCTCACTTTGTTTAAGAACCATCAAAAATGACTCCCACTTAGGAGGTAAAGCATCTGCTAAGCACTGAATCTTCTCCTGAGTTGTATTCTTGACTTGATGATTGAACAACTCACTCAAAAGATGATAGAACCGTGCAATCAGATCATCCAATGATTCGTTACCAACATACATGAAGCTGTTGAATTCCTTCCTCAAGGCCTTTGACTTGATGTTCTTCAATGCATCATTACCCTCATATCTCTGCTGCAAAGCATCCCACAAATACTTAGAGGATGTAAACTGTCTGAACTGATGGAAGATATCAGTTGCAATTGACTGGGACAGGATAGCATAAGCTTTCTTCTCATAATCATAAAGCTTCCTCTGTGGTTCAGTTATCCATGTGACTAACATTGGTGTCCCATCTTCATTCAAAGGCCTCAGATAACCACCTTCAATCATCATCCATAAGTTAGTGTCCACTCCATTGATGTGAATCTCAAATCTATATTTCCAGTGCGGGTAATCATCTAAGGACAGCAACTTGGAAGCTTTATTGGAGTTCCCTGTCTCAGTTTCAATCAGCAACAATGTCTGAATATAATGGTTCTGGTTTTCCATCAATGCTAAGTCTTCCATAGAGTCAACAACAAAAATATTCAACACTTAGAAAAATTTCAAAATTGATAACCGAATGAAGACACTTAGGCCGAATGTCGGGGACCGAATGTGATAAGGCTAGCATATGAATAGAATCTGACGAATGAGAGAGTGAGTATGACAGTTGGGCCAAATGACTTAGGCGATTGAACTCATTCAGCGAATGATTGAATCGAATGAGGCTATTCGCCGAATGAGTGGACGAAGGAAGCTATTCGCCGAATGAATTGGCGAATGGGGCTATTCGGTGAATGAGAGTGATTCGGGCAAACCTATTCGACCGACAAACTCATTCAGGCTATCTGGGGTTTTCAGCTACAAAAATCGTGATAACTTTCGATCTAGACCAAATCTAAGTACCAAATTTGGTACAGAACTTCATGACATGATTACCAACCAATTGGGATTAATGTTTTGATAAAAACACCACAAAAACCCACTGATTTTGAATAAAACAGTGACTTGGGGAACAAGAAACTCAGGGTTTTTGCAAGTTACGAAAATCCAATCTCAGATCTGATGATTTTGAATGAAAATCGAGTAGAATCAAGAGCCAAAGCTCTGATACCACTTTGTAGGACCAATCAGGAGCTCGAAAACAATCCGGTTCCAATGGATATCTACTCGACAGCCTCTAGAATAGTGCGGAATCCTATTCCAGGGTTTTCCAATCGAAACCAACAGCAACCGTCGTGATCCGAAGGTGAAGGATGGACGTTTGATCGAGAATCGAACACCACGAGATGTGAATCGAACTTGGATGTGCAATGGCCGCTCTAATCTCCTAGGGTTTTGACTTTGGGTTCTCAGGGAAGAAGGAGGGCTCTCAAAAGTCAGGTTTAATGAAGTTTGAACATGTATATATAAGCTGTCATCATTCGGCCGAATGAGTGGCCGAAGCAACTCATTCGGCGAATGAGTCATTCGTTTGCCCTAGTCATTCGCTAGGCATTCATTCGGCCGAATGGCTTCATTATTAGAGCCATTCGTCCGAATGGGTCTGTTAAACACACAAACTCAAAGTCAAACATAATCAAACACATATAAACAACAATAGACATTAATAACAATATAAAAAGACCACTTCCATTAATATCATAAACTTTATACACATAGATTAGTACAAAATATAACTAGGGACATTTAATGCATCTACAAATGCAAGATGAGCGTTGTATTCGTATAGGTGACGATCTGTACGAATACAAACGTAAATTACGGGTCCCGATGAGACGACTAAAATAAACATCTTTACGAACTATAAAATAATAAAAAGAAATTAAAAAAATTTATTAGGAATTACCACATAATTTTTTTTAAATAAAACCATTTTTACAAAATGAAGTTATGTTTTAATATGTTATCGAACAAGCCGACATTTTACCACCTAAACGAACGAAACTAAACATACGTGTTAAACCCGGGATATAAAAAGGTTGAATCCCCTTTTCCTTCTCCTTTTGGACAGACCCCTCTCTCTCTCTCTTTCTAAAACACCAATCCCGTACTCTCTCTCTACCCACACTGTCTAAAACTCAAACAAAAAGCTAAATCTCTCATTTCTTCACTATTTTGAGAGATTTTGGTGTCAAACCATTTCTCCACACGTGTAGAAGACGGAAGTACAAGCTGATCGAGCTCCATTTTATGGGAACAAGGTAGAGCTTTGGAGTTCTTTTCGGGTTTTTAAGGCAAACGAGAACCATCATGTTTCATCATCATTACACTTGTTTTTCAAACCTTCTAGGCCTTAAACGAGTTAGATACTAACATCCTAAGCACCTGCAATGTTATGGAATAGGCGAGATATTGAAGATGATGTTCTTGGGTCGTTACTATCAGTATCGAAGGGACAAGAACTGCCAACTTACCATTGATACTGATAATATCGACGGGGCTTAGAAATGACCAAGTTCTTGTCGACATTACTAAGTTCAGCGCCCTCCCAGTGTAATAGACCAAGTCCTGGACAATACTAATAGTGTCGAAGGACTCAAAATGAGGCTAAGTGTTGGAATATCGATTTTGGTCGTATCAGACACCCTCAAGACTAAGTGATCATCATACTATTAAGTTCGGAAGAACTAAATTTGGCAAAAAGGACCATCGACACACATAGTGTCGATGGCTTCCAAGTAAAATGCCAAAGTATTAGAACAAGGGTGATAGTATCGAAGGACACTAATCTCGACTGAGGTAACTATCGAACTTACTAATATCGATGGACCCATAATTAAGATTGTTAATATCAACAGTTATAAAGGCAACGAACTTTGTAACCTTTCAATCTCAACCCATGTACACGTGCATGCACATTAACATTAGGGTTGCCACCTTGTTACATGATTGGTTTTTTTGGGGTTTGGATGCCAAAACCATTTTTAAATCTAACATTTTATTTAACATTGCTTCAACCTAACGACAATAAAAATTATACATAAGAATGGGTAAATTCACTACAACCTGAAATAGATCACATAGAAAAAACATAGTTTTTCCAAACCTAAATTAAAATCAATAAACTCAACCCAATGATAACATTCGCTTATGATTATGAAAGTAAATGGATGCAACACAGGGTGTTGAACACTTTCTGAATTCACACAGCGAGTGTGCATATCAGAAACAATGATAGCTATGACTCATTAGGTCAGATTGCTCATTCGAGCATAAGACATTCGGCCAAATCAATTACATTCGGCCAAATTGTCTAAGTGTTATTTGTTCTGATTTGAATCTACTGTTTAACTGTTTTGTATTAATATGTGTATTTCTCTGTTTTTCAGTATGGGTGGATATAAATCAGTGACAAAGAACAACATTTGTGCACACCTGGATCTTACTACGCCGAATGCTCGACACTTCACAGAGATAATTACATTTTTGAGGCGTTCTAGGATTTTTGCTGCTATTTCTACTATGCATGTGCCCTATCAGTCTCATCAGCAAGATTTCTGGACATCTGCTGACATTGACTGTTGTCACACCCCGAGCCGGCGGGGTAGGATCGAAGTCCCCGTTGGGCGGAAGGTTCTCTGAGCGCGATATCGTGAGTGATAATCGTGATGATCAGATTGTTTACATAGCATCAATGTTAAGAATAAGTAAGCACAATAAAGTATTAACTAGAATTACAAAGTTAAATTACATATGTAAGGTTTAGTAATTTAACTAAGTAAACCTATCCAAAAGAATCGAATACATCTATCTTGTATCTGTACAAGATATCAAAAGAGATTCGTATTAATCTCCAAAAGATGTGCTTCTTCAAAAGTCAACTAGGATCTATGTCTGGCATCCTAGTATGCAAATCCTGAATCTTAGCTTAATCCTGTACGTCACCTGAGAAAGCATGTAAGAAAAACAAAGTCAACACAATGGTTGGTGAGTTCAAGTAGTTTTTTTTATGTATAAATAATTTGAAAATCCTTTGAATGACAACCTTAACCTCACCATTAACCACCTATACCATCTGTTTCAGTATGCTTATATATAGGGCATATGTAGGGGACAAGCCCCAGCCACCGTCCCACCACATACCAAACCACATGATATATTGTTCCTGATGATAATTAAGCGTCTCATCCTACCTGTTCGATTCCATAATGTTTGATTTCATAATGTTTGATTCTTTGACTTAGATTACCCTATAATTGTTTACCTTGATTCCTTGAATGACAACCTTAACCTCACTAACAACCACCTATGCTATCCAACCAAGTATGTTTATATATAAGGCATATGTAGGGGACAAGCCCCAGCCACCGTCCCACCACATACCGGGCTGCTTAACATATTGTTGTTAATGATAATTAAGCGTTTCACTCCACTACCTTGATTCCTCAACGTATAAGTATTAAGTTTAATAGGCACCATTATGGACAGCTGGAAACCCTAAGGAGTTCAGCGTCCATCCATAATGATCGTAAACATGACTCGTGACATGTTTTGATAGAGGGACCTTCAAGTTAACACAAAGTCAACTAGAAGAACCCAATCATTTTAGTCACTTGTCATAATCATGGATGAATCAAGAAGAACACTGACTGACTAGTAGGGGTTGACACACAGGTCAACACGCGGCGTCCAATCAGTCTGTCTTACATGACTCTGACAAAGAAGAACACTGATGACTAGTAGGGGTTGACAAACAGGTCAACACGCGGCGGCCAACAGTCTGTCTTACAATGTCTAATAGTTTATGCATACAAGTCTAAAGCATTCACATAGTTTCACTGATGACCAGTAGGGGTTGACACACAAGTCAACACGCGGCGGTCAATCAGTCTTTTGTTTAAGTATTCCAATGTTTCCAAGCATCCAAATGTTCACATGTTCCAAGCATAGCAAGTATTCTAAGTGTTCATGTATTTAAAGTATATCATGCATTCAAGTATTTCAAATATTCCAAATGTATCAAGCATTCACGTGTTTTCAAGTATCTCAAAGTATAACAAGTATTCACGTGTTTTCAAGTATTTCAAGTGTAATATGCATCCAAGTGTTTCAAGCATCCCACGTATATAAGTATTTCTAAGCATATATGTTTCAAGTTATGTTTAAGCAAATCATTGTAAGTGTAAAGTAATTTAATACTTTACTAAAGGTGTAGAACATTAACTTTCTGAAATAGTTGTATAAAGCATTAGTGTTTAGTTTAAGTATTTTCAAAGTCTTAAGATTTTGTATATAGTTAAACATAGAGTTTATAAGTTAAACCTCAATTGTATAGTTTAAGCACATAGCTTATAACATAAGTATTTAGCTCAAAGTTTAGGTATTAATTTTATATCATAAGCGTTTAGCATAAGGTTTAGGCTTCAAATCTATATTGTAAGCCTCAAGTACATTTTAAACTTCTCGTTTGTAGTATAAGTAATAAGTTTATAGCTTCTCAAAGTATACTAGTTTCCAGTTGATCACAAGTGTTTGTATAATGTAAATAAGTATAAAGTAAATAGCATTTGCTATTTACACTATAGCCTTAGTCTTTGGTTTCCCACCCAAGCATTTCAAATTCAAGCATTAGTGTAAGCATTGTAATTATGTGTAAAAGCATTAAATAAACATTTCAATAATTGTTTAACATCCTTCTCAGTCCCGAGTTAAAACAAAAGGTTTGAAAAGGGACAAATGAACTCACATGGTGTTGGAAGTTGTTGACTTAGCTTAAACTAGACTGCGTGCTCTCATTGTTGTGTTCGTAATAGTATTCACGTTCCTGTATTGATTTCATATCGTTGGTAGTTTGTAAGTACCCGTTCAAGATAAATCGTGTGCGTGTAGGTGTTAGTCCTAAGTTGGCTAACACTTGTGGGTCTCGGTCATCATTCGGCCTGTTATGTGTTTAAGCATTATAAGACCTTAAATAGGTGTTTTCTTAGATGATAAATAATCATAACATTATTGTTGTAAAACTTAAAGTTTTAAGTGTTTTGAATATACTAGATTGTACCTTTAATCAAGTGGGCCGAATGTGAATGGACCATGTATTAAATGTATGGGCTTCGTCTAAGGTTATGGGCCATAGACACATGTATGGGCCGAAATTTATTGGGCCTTATGAGTTATGTGGGCCGAATCAATGGGCTAGAATAGTTACATGGGCCAAAAGTTAGGTGGATTAGTTTCGTTAAGGGGTGGGCCGATTACCACACATAGCAAAAAAAAATATGACATGGGCCGTAAGATTGTAATTGGCCAAGTGGAGTTGTGTGGGCCTCAACAACCACATGGGTCGGTTAACCTCAATTGAATCAATTAGAGGTCGGACTAGGCTAATCAAGGGTTGGGCTTCGAATTGTCTTGGCCAAAAGACATGAGGGTAGTCAGCTAGGGCAGCGAACCTATTCTAGCATCCTTAGGTTCGGCTCCCACCCAACGAACCTTATGAGGGTTCATGACATAGCATGGTTCGGTCGTATATCAAGGTGTGAGATCAGGTTCGTGGTCATGGGGATTCGGCTAGCTGCTAATAGGTTCGGTTGGCAACTGAGGTTCGGCCCCATGCACGTGGACAAGTTCGCAGCTCATACTATAGGTTCGCTACAGAACAACATGGTTCGGCTAGGGTTCGTAGGTGGCTAGGTTCGTCGGCCTACATACAAGGTTCGCAGGAGAGGCTTCGTGGTCCCTTAGGTTCGTGAACATGATGATGGTTCGTGAGGGTGAATGGGTTCGTCTCACCCCCCCTGCGGCCGGACCTGCAACTCCTATCATCTTCTTCATCGAATCCATCAACTCCTAACCAATATCCAAGTTAGTCTCACGCTGAAAAGGGTGCTAGAGGTGCGAGACTCGAATGGGTTGTGCAAATAACCGGCTAGGTGGTGGTTCCGAACAACAAGCCATATACCCTACTTTTTCAAATGTTCAAGCTTTCATACCTTGATTTTTGGCCGGATAAAACTCTAGATCTGCTGTACTTCTACGTAGAGGAAGTCGAGAGCTTCGCGTGGACACCAAGAACGCCCAAATCCGTTGGGAAACGAGTGAGTTATCGCGATTAGAAGGATGATTATTCTAGAGAGAGAAAGTTGCGGAAATTGGTGTTAGGGAGAGAAAGGGTTTGCCAAGAATGAGGTTGAAAGCCTCATTTGAGGTTTATATACCTCGGGAGTGTTCGGGTTCGTTTCGGTTGTTTGGTTCTCGTTTTCGTCGCGGTTCCGGATCGTAACGCGCGCGTGTTTTGTAATTAAAATAAAAGACTTTGTTTTAATTGTTTGAAAGTTGGTTATTTATAATAAATAGTCTAAATATTATTTCGTTGAATTATTTATCGTAATTTGTTATTTTTATGCGTTTCGTTATTTCTTTCGCGTATTTTAGGCTTTATGCGTTTTACATAAAATAATTCTGTTTTAATTTATTTCTGATGAGTTTCAAAATTGTAAAACAGGAAATATTATATTTCCTTATATTTATTATCGTTCGAATCGTCTTCGTTTCGTTTCGTCAGAAAACGTCACTTGCGCGCGTTTTCGTACAGAGCGCTAACTATACGAACACGATCGTAAGTTTCACTTTCTGATTTTGTTTTCTACTTTTCATTCATCGTTTCAGATCGTTAAACTATCAGATCTATTCGTACAGATCGTCACCTATACGAATAGTTCGTCAGTTTAGCATTCTGTAACAACAACTGTTATGGTTTTGTTCTGTTTATCCTCACATACATTTAAACCTAATAATACAAAATCAAGCACGTTTGCATCTGTTCATGATTGTCTGATGTGTTTCTGACTGTTTAAACCATAAGGTTTAAATCAGAATTTCAGAAACATCGTGTAATAGTTTATGTTTAGCATCGGATGTTAATAGCTTCTAAGTATTTCTCCTCGATTGTATCTGAGTTACTGTACAGATTACTGTTCCGGTAACGATTCCGGCACAGATGTTACAGTCTCCCCTTGTTAAAGAAATTTCGTCTCGAAATTTAAAAGTTATTATCGGTACAACTTTCTTTATAACAAGTGGGAAATCTTTGTTTGATGTGATGTCCCTACGCTCCCAAATGGAATCTGGGTCGTGTTTGGGATTCTTACGTATGACCTCAAAGTTTTGCTAATCTTATTGTTCATAGTTGTCTTACTGTTACAGCTTGCTAAGTCTCTGTATGATTCTAACACTTTATTGTTCAAAACTAACTGATGCAATGAGCATCAATCGTTACACAACATTAGTGTTAGTGGTGGTTTCCTGTGTATGTTCTATGCATTATCTAAGGATTCTTTCATTGTTCCCACGCAATAAAAGAGTTCCTAAGTTCTTATAGAATACATATGTGGTTATACTTAATAGGAATAAGATAAATTTCTTATTCTTATTAGTATCGAAATAAAATGAAGTCTTATGAGTTAAAGGATGTCACATACCAGTACCCGTTTCCGGGTCTTGGTGTGCAGCAGGAGCTCCTATCATGAAAGCTCTTCCCTTCGGTGCTTGACCTCCCGGTTGTGCCCTCTTCGGGCAGTTCCTGGAGAAATGATCTAGTTCTCCACAATTAAAGCATCCCCGATTGTTGTTGTAGTTGCCAGGGTTTTGCAGTGGTGGCATTGCCATGGCAGCTTTGTTTAAAGCCGGTGTCGGTGGAGTTCGGCAGTGTTGAACCAAATGGACTTTTCGGCCACAGTTAGTACACTGCCTACACGACATAGTGGCAGCATGATGAAACTGACATTGCGTACATTGAGGATGTACACCAGTGTAAGGTTTGCTTGCAGATTTAGCAGGTACTGCAGCAACTTGATTAAGTGGTGTGGGCATCTCATATTGTTGAATGCATTTTTGTTTCTTCTTTGGTTGTTTCTCTTTAGTCTTGCCCGAGTCATCTTTCAACTCTCCAGACTTCACCATCACGTCCGTAAGTTTAGCTGACAAAGAAATGGCAGACTCTAAAGTTGCAGGGTTTGCAGCAAGTACAATGCCTTGAATGCAGGATGGTAATCCTCCTACATATCGGTCAATTCTCTTTTCTAGTGTTGGCACCATCTCAGGTACCAAAGCTACCAATTCATGATATCTGGTAGTGAATGCCATGTGATCAGCTCCTTTCATCACATGATTTGAGAGTTCAACTTCCAAGTTCTGTAGTTCCTGCTTAGGATAGAATTCATTCCTTAGAAGAGTTTTGAATTCTGCCCAAGGCATGGCTAGTGCTTCATCCCTACCTCGAGCATTTATCTGGGAGTTCCACCATGTTAGGGCATGCTTACTGAAAGATCCAGCAGCATAGCGGACCTTATGTCTCTCCGGACAACTGCTTAGGTCCAATGTAGCCTCCATGTTTTCTAACCATTGAATGAGTCCAACAGCTCCTTCAACGCCGCTGAAGCTTGGCGGTTTGCATCCTACGAATGACTTATACGAACAGTCTGATTTGGCGCCGGTGTTTCCACGAGTTTCCCCCGTAGTACGCCCGGAGTTGTTACCGTGGTCTCGAATCCTGTTGATCATCTCCAGAATAATATCCTTCATCTGGTTAGTCAACTGGCTACTCAGTAATGTTGCCAAGGCAACAGTAGCAGGATCCAGAACTATAGCTGCAGTCGGGTTCGGAGGAGGGTCCTGTGGAGGAGGAGGAGGCGGCGGTGGTGAATCTGGTGGTGATGGTGTCGATGAGTGAGGTGCAGAAGTCTGTGGTGTAGGTACCGGGGTCGGTTGTCTTCTAGGCGGCATTCTGATCATAACCAAAGATATTGGTTAGTGCAGTGATCGAATGCAAAAGACACAATGCAAACTTAAGTCTTATGTTCTCTACATGAGGGTCCCTAACTTATAGTCTAGGTCAAACCGTTTAAGTAAATGACCTATTATTCTCTATAACCTTGAGCTCTGATACCAATCTGTCACACCCCGAGCCAGCGGGGTAGGATCGAAGTCCCCGTCAGGCGGAAGGTTCTCGGAGCGCGATATCGTGAGTGATAATCGTGATGATCAGATTGTTTACATAGCATCAATGTTAAGAATAAGTAAGCACAATAAAGCTTTAACTAGAATTACAAAGTTAAATTACATATGTAATGTTTAGTAATTTAACTAAGTAAACCTATCCAAAAGAATCGAATACATCTATCTTGTATCTGTCCAAGATATCAAAAGAGATTCGTATTAATCTCCAAAAGATGTGCTTCTTCAAAAGTCAACTAGGATCTATGTCTAGGCATCCTAATATGCAAATCCTGAATCTTAGCTTAATCCTGTACGTCACTTGAGAAAGCATGTAAGAAAAACAAAGTCAACACAATGGTTGGTGAGTTCAAGTAGTTTTTTTATGTAAAAATAGTTTGAAAATCCTTTGAATGACAACCTTAACCTCACCATTAACCACCTATACCATCTGTTTCAGTATGCTTATATATAGGGCATATGTAGGGGACAAGCCCCAGCCACTGTCCCACCATATACCAAACCACATGATATATTGTTCCTGATGATAATTAAGCGTCTCATCCTACCTGTTCGATTCCATAATGTTTGATTTCATAATGTTTGATTCTTTGACTTAGATTACCCTATAATTGTTTACCTTGATTCCCTGAATGACAACCTTAACCTCACTAACAACCACCTATGCTATCCAACCAAGTATGTTTATATATAAGGCATATGTAGGGGACAAGACCCAGCCACCGTCCCACCACATACCGGGCTGCTTAACATGTTGTTGTTAATGATAATTAAGCGTTTCACTCCACTACCTTGATTCCATAACATTTGATTCCACGACATATGATTCTTAGCATTTGTTTTCCCTGCCAATGTTTACTTTGTTTCCCCCAAAATGACAACCTTAACCTCACTAACAACCACCTATGTTATCCAACCAAGTATGCTTATATATAGGGCATATGTAGGGGACAAGCCCCAGCCACCGTCCCACCACATACCGGGCTGCTTAACATATTGTTGTTAATGATAATTAAGCGTTTCACTCCGCTACCTTGATTCCTCAACGTATAAGTATTAAGTTTAATAGGCACCATTATGGACAGCTGGAAACCCTAAGGAGTTCAGCGTCCATCCATAATGATCCTAAACATGACTCGTGACATGTTTTGATAGAGGGACCTTCAAGTTAACCCAAAGTCAAATAGAAGAACCCAATCATTCTAGTCTCTTGTCATAATCATGGATGAATCAAGAAGAACACTGACTGACTAGTAGGGGTTGACACACAGGTCAACACGCGGCGGCCAATCAGTCTGTCTTACATGACTCTGACAAAGAAGAACACTGATGACTAGTAGGGGTTGACAAACAGGTAAACACGCGGCGGCCAACAGTCTGTCTTACAATGTCTAATAGTTTATGCATACAAGTCTAAAGCATTCACATAGTTTCACTGATGACCAGTAGGGGTTGACACACAAGTCAACACGCGGCGGTCAATCAGTCTTTTGTTTAAGTATTCCAATGTTTCCAAGCATCCAAATGTTCACATGTTCCAAGCATAGCAAGTATTCCAAGTGTTCATGTATTTAAAGTATATCATGCATTCAAGTATTTCAAGTATTCCAAATGTATCAAGCATTCACGTGTTTTCAAGTATCTCAAAGTATAACAAGTATTCACGTGATTTCAAGTATTTCAAGTGTAATAAGCATCCAAGTGTTTCAAGCATCCCACATATATAAGTATTTCTAAGCATATATGTTTCAAGTTATGTTTAAGCAAATCATTGTAAGTGTAAATTAATTTAATACTTTACTAAAGGTGTAGAACATTAACTTTCTGAAATAGTTGTATAAAGCATTAGTGTTTAGTTTAAGTATTTTCAAAGTCTTAAGATTTTGTATATAGTTAAACATAGAGTTTATAAGTTAAACCTCAATTGTATAGTTTAAGCACATAGCTTATAACATAAGTATTTAGCTCAAAGTTTAGGTATTAATTTTATATCATAAGCGTTTAGCATAAGGTTTAGGCTTCAAATCAATATTGTAAGCCTCAAGTACATAGTTCAAACTTCTTGTTTGTAGTATAAGTAATAAGTTTATAGCTTCTCAAAGTATACTAGTTTCCAGTTGATCACAAGTGTTTGTATAATGTAAATAAGTATAAAGTAAATAGCATTTGCTATTTACACTATAGCCTTAGTCTTTGGTTTCCCACCCAAGCATTTCAAATTCAAGCATTAGTGTAAGCATTGTAATTATGTGTAAAAGCATTAAATAAACATTTCAATAATTGTTTAACATGCTTCTCAGTCCCGAGTTAAAACAAAAGGTTTGAAAAGGGACAAATGAACTCACATGGTGTTGGAAGTTGTTGACTTAGCTTAAACTAGACTGCGTGCTCTCATTGTTGTGTTCGTAATAGTATTCACGTTCCTGTATTGATTTCATATCGTTGGTAGTTTGTAAGTACCCGTTCTAGATAAATCGTGTGCGTGTAGGTGTTAGTCCTAAGTTGGCTAACACTTGTGGGTCTCGGTCATCATCCGGCCTGTTATGTGTTTAAGCATTATAAGACGTTAAATAGGTGTTTTCTTAGATGATAAATAATCATAACATTATTGTTGTAAAACTTAACCTTTTTGTTATGAATATACTAGATTGTACCTTTAATCAAGTGGGCCGAATGTGAATGGACCATGTATTAAATGTATGGGCTTCGTCTAAGGTTATGGGCCATAGACACATGTATGGGCCGAAATTTATTGGGCCTTATGAGTTATGTGGGCCGAATCAATGGGCTAGGATAGTTACATGGGCCAAAAGTTAGGTGGATTAGTTTCGTTAAGGGGTGGGCCGATTACCACACATAGCCAAAAAAAATATGACATGGGCCGTAAGATTGTAATTGGCCAAGTGGAGTTGTGTGGGCCTCGACAACCACATGGGTCGGTTAACCTCAATTGAATCAATTAAAGGTCGGACTAGGCTAATCAAGGGTTGGGCTTCGAATTGTCTTGGCCGAAAGACATGAGGGTAGTCAGCTAGGGCAGCGAAACTATTCTAGCATCCTTAGGTTCGGCTCCCACCCAACGAACCTTATGAGGGTTCGTGACATAGCATGGTTCGGTCGTATATCAAGGTGTGAGATCAGGTTCGTGGTCATGGGGGTTCGGCGAGCTGCTAATAGGTTCGGTTGGCAACTGAGGTTCGGCCCCATGCACGTGGACAAGTTCGCAGCTCATACTATAGGTTCGTCACAGAACAACATGGTTCGGCTAGGGTTCGTAGGTGGCTAGGTTCGTCGGTCTACATACAAGGTTCGCAGGAGAGGGTTCGTGGTCCCTTAGGTTCGTGAACATGATGATGGTTCGTGAGGGTGAATGGGTTCATCTCACCCCCCCTGCGGCCGGACCTGCAACTCCTATCATCTTCTTCATCGAATCCATCAACTCCTGACCAATATCCAAGTTAGTCTCACGCTGAAAAGGGTGCTAGAGGTGCGAGACTCGAATGGGTTGTGCAAATAACCGGCTAGGTGGTGGTTTCGAACAACAAGCCATAAACCCTACTTTTTCAAACGTTCAAGCTTTCATACCTTGATTTTTGGCTGGATAAAACTCTAGATCTGCTGTACTTCTACGTAGAGGAATTCGAGAGCTTCACGTGGACACCAAGAACGCCCAAATCCGTTGAGAAACGAGTGAGTTATCGCGATTAGAAGGATGATTATTCTAGACAGAGAAAGTTGCGGAAATTGGTGTTAGAGAGAGAAAGGGTTTGCCAAGAATGAGGTTGAAAGCCTCATTTGAGGTTTATATACCTCGGGAGTGTTCGGGTTCGTTTCGGTTGTTCGGTTCTCGTTTTCGTCGCGGTTCCGGATCGTAACGCGCGCGTGTTTTGTCATTAAAATAAAAGACTTTGTTTTAATTGTTTGAAAGTTGATTATTTATAATAAATAGTCTAAATATTATTTCGTTGAATTATTTATCGTAATTTGTTATTTTTATTCGTTTCGGTATTTCTTTCGCGTATTTTAGGCTTTATGCGTTTTACATAAAATAATTCCGTTTTAATTTATTTCTGATGAGTTTCAAAATTGTAAAACAGGAAATATTATATTTCCTTATATTTATTATCGTTCGAATCGTCTTCGTTTCGTTTCGTCAGAAAACGTCACTTACGCGCGTTTTCGTACAGAGCGCTAACTATGCGAACACGATCGTAAGTTTCACTTTCTGATTTTGTTTTCTACATTTTAGTCATCATTTCAGATCGTTAAACTATCAGATCTATTCATACAGATCGTCACCTATACGAATAGTTCGTCAGTTTAGCATTCTGTAACAACAACTGTTATGGTTTTGTTCTGTTTATCCTCACATACATTTAAACCTAATAATGCAAAATCAAGCATGTTTGCATCTGTTCATGATTGTCTGATGTGTTTCTGACTGTTTAAACCATAAGGTTTAAATCAGAATTTCAGAAACATCGTGTAATAGTTTATGTTTAGCATCGAATGTTAATAGCTTCTAGGTATTTCTCCTCGATTGTATCTGAGTTACTGTACAAGTTACTGTACAGATTACTGTTCCGGTAACGATTCCGGCACAGATGTTACAACTGTGAGGCTGAGCCACTAGTCATTAGGGGCAAAGTGCTAGGGCATGATGTGATTATATCTGCTGAGCATATCAGGAGGGTATGTGGCTTTCAGGATACACCAGAACAGCCGATTCTGCTTGACCGCTACTTAGTTCATGGATGTTTCATGCGGTGCAAGTATGAAGGTGATCTTGGAGCTGGGATTCTCAACAAGGCGTACATGTCGCCTCAATTCAAGTATCTAGCACACGTGCTCATTCACTGCCTGGGATCTAGGAGAGACGGTTTTGATGATATGAGGGAGACAATCAGTGTGCATTCGTTGCCTTAGCGCTGAACAGGCCCTTCAATTTCTCAGAGATGCTCTTTTCGCACATGAAGGAGAATGTGGCACTCAAGGGAGATAAGAAGTTTCTCATGTATCCTCGGTTCCTCCAGCAGTTGATTGATGCTCAGTTACCAGATTTGCTGAAGATCAATGCTGACATTATTCGCTTCGAGCATATGAATGACATGACTCTCAACAGAGTGATGTCATACAGAGGAAAGGAGAGGAAGCCTACAATGCGTACTTTGTTTGGCCATCTTCTGAGGCCTGATTATATAGCTCCAGCTGGTAGGAGATGGAGGCACAATGACTCGGATTCAGGCATGGAGGATATAGTTGCTCCTGGTGATGAGGGTGATGGTGGAGATGGTGGTGAAGGTGATGCAGGGGCTGGTGTTAGTTGTGTTAGTGTTGGTGTTAGTTCGATTCTTGATGTCATTGTTACCACTGCTAGTGTTAGTACTATTGAGGTTGGAGTGACGGGGGTTAGTGCAGTTGGTGTTAGCACAGGTGCTGAAGTTAGTACATCTGTTGCTGCTGAAGATGATGTTGATATAGATTCATTGATGGATCTGGATTTTATGACCTCTACTACCGCTGCAGTATCTACTGCACTTGAGATGACTAGTACTACATCTGCAGGAGATAGAGATGTCTCAGAAGAATCAGGAAATGATGATGGTGAGGCTGGAGGTGAAGAGGGCCCTGAGAGCTTAGATTCAGAGGACACTCCTGATGATAAGTTTGAGAATGTATGGGTGGGAGGTAGGCTGATGAAGAGGAGGAGGAAACGTAGTGAAGCTGAGCTTGAAGTGATTCATGATCCTAACTTTATTCCTGAGTTTGATATTTCATCTCCTCCACGTACTTCCACTCCAGCCACCGCAACTGTTTCTGTTGCTGCCACATCATCTCTTTCTGGCAGGAGGAAAAGGACTCGTTTTTTCTTTCAGAAGAGGTCAGAACTGTCGACTGCTGCTACAACGACTGTTACATCAGTGGTAGCAGTTACAGTTTCTTCACTGGCCAGGTCAAGGGCTGTTCAGACACGTTCTACTATCTCCCCTCTGACCACCTCTGTTATTCATGCTCCTATATACACAGCTGCCTCTACTGGTCCTTCCACAACACGATCTGATATTATTATACCTACTGTTTCAGTCGTCGAGCAGTTGAGTACACTGAACAGTATGGTCCTGAGGTTGATGGAAAGGAATCTGGATCAGGAAAAGAAGAACAGAGAGCAGGAGTTGGTGATTGCTCAACTCACTCAGAGGATAACTGATCAAGATACATTGCTACTTCAGGCAGCAGATCAACGGGCAGATCTGAGAGTGAGATCAGCTCAGCAAGAAGAACAATTGCTCAAGTACATTGATGAGCGCAATCAATTGGCACTGACTGCCACTGATTTCAGTAATCGGATCCTGTCTTTGGAAGAGGAGAACGCCCGACTTGCTGAATAGCTTGAAAGTCTTAAAGAGGGCACTCCAAGGATCGAAGGCACCATAGCCAACTCCGATGATTCAGATGCAGAGAAAGAAGAAGATGATGATGAAGAAGAAGAGAAGAAATCTAATGAGGAGAAAGTTGATTATGAGGAGTCAGACAAAGATGATGACTCTGACGGTGATGATCAGGATGGATCAGGGAGTGGGTCTACGGGTTCTTCCAGTTCTGATGATGATGATAATGATGATGACCAAGCCCCTCCTCCTGAGATATGCATAAATACAAAGCACGATAAGGGTGCTAAAGCTCCTTCTCCTCCTCTTGCTCAGACTGAAGAACCTACAGCTACTGAGGAAGTTGAAGCTGTGCCCTTGAGACGTCGATTGGACAAGACACTTACTATTATTTTGTACGCTCAGGGCATTATACAGCACTCAGTGAGCTATGATAAAGAAGAGGGGGAGATTATCCATTGTTTATCAAAGGAGCAGATTGCAGAGCTGTTCAGGTTGAATCCTGACGAGGTTGTGATCGATGACACCTTAGCTCCAGTTTTTGATGAGCCGTCTCCAGAAATTTTTGATGATGTTGATGAAGTCATTCTGGAAGACATAACTGAAGAGGAAAATGCTAAGTATACATAGGCTGAAGACGAACTACCAACTTTCACTGATCTGTTTGATCAGGCCACTGAAGAAATGCTGAGCAGATACTTAGAAGAACAAGTTACTAGTAGTAAGTCTGCCGCTGATGACATCCAACAGAGAAAAGAAGAATGGAAAGCGTACTAGGAGATCCTAAAGAAGGAAAGCAATGTGAAGATGCCAGCTACACACACCAAACTATATAGGACCAAAGGCTACAAAGCTAGAGGTTAGATTCTCAGCTGGGCATACTTTCATGATTTTGGATGCTATGCGGTAAAGAGAGAAAGGGGAATTTATTATTTCAAGCATCCACATGATTTCAAGATGCTGCCAGGATTAGAAGTCAATCAACTTGCACGCTTGAAGATGTTATACAGCGATGGCTCAGGGATGTCATGTTGGTTCTCCAGATAGATCTAGTATGAGTACAGAAAGAGGTGGGTGAACTTCAGGCCTCAGCAACCTGAAAGATATTACTTGCCAGAGATTGATGGAGATACCCGAAAGCATAAAGTTATCCTGAAGTGGCTTCCTCCTAAAGTCATGATGAAGATTCCGTTGAGGAAGATACGTCAAGACTTTATGGGAGGCTTCCGATGGTGGCACTATGAAGGGCGTACTGGAGAGGCTGTGATTGTGATGTGCAAAGAGAAGAAGTGGGAGACTGAACGCATATTTGATCCGATGTGGTTGAACAATCTATCTCACAATGATGTCAAGATTTTGTACCTTTATCAGATGTTCTTTGATGTTGCTGACATAGAACAAGCCATGTAGTTCATGAGAGTCATTCGTATTTGTATGGTGTTCAGGATACATGCTGGAGCTGATTGGAAAGCCATTTCAGACAAACATTTCAAGAAAGACACTTCCAAGGAGTGAACTATGTCCAAATGGGAGTTTGTAGATGCATTAAATGTCCCTAGTTCTATTTTGTACTAATCTATGTGTATAAAGTTTAGGATATTAATGGAAGTGGTCTTTCTATATTGTTATTAATGTCTATTGTTGTTTACATGTGTTTGATTATGTTTGACTTTGAGTTTGTGTGTTTAACAGAACCATTCGGACGAATGGCTCTAATAATGAAGCCATTCGGCCGAATGAACGCCTAGTGAATGACTAGGGCAAACGAATAAATCATTTGATTGACCTGTCCATTCAGCCAAGTCATTCGCCAAATGAGTTGCTTCGGCCACTCATTCAGCCGAATGATGACAGCTTATATATACATGTTCAAACTTCATTAAACCTAACTTTTGAGAGTCCTCCTTCTTCCCTGAGAACCCAGAGTCAAAACCCTAGGAGATTAGAGCTGCCATTGCACATCCAAGTTCGATTTACATCTCGTGGTGTTCGATTCTCGATCAAACGTCCATCCTTCACCTTCGGATCACCACGGTTGCTGTTGGTTTCGATTGGAAAACCCTGGAATAGGATTCTGCACTATTCTAGAGGCTGTCGAGTAGATATCCATTGGAACCGGATTGTTTCCGAGCTCCTGATTGGTCCTACAACATTCCATCTTGATTATAAATTATCGGAATATCGTTTCAGGATATTAAGCCTAACAGTCGAATTCGTGTGATTCAGCACCCACGCGAATACACTATTAGTTTAACATTTTCAAAATAATATTCGGGTGTTTACTTGTCATTTTTGTCCTCGCCAACGTTTATTTTTTCAATTGTTTGGTCATTACACTTTGTTCAATTTAATTAACAAATTCTCCATCCAAATAATATCACCAACATACAAATGATCACTGAAGAAAGTTTATGTATAGGGCATTTGCAGAAGTCGATCACAACCGATTCAGCCACCAACCCACCACCTCTTGGATAAACCATGATCTATGTCTTTGCCTATATTTTGTAATAGAATCCTACACTATTGTAATTTCCCAAATGTAATATGTTGTACGTGTTGAGAGTTGTGTAAACCATTTAAGGCATTCTAGTTATATTTACCAGTGGTTTATACGTTTCAAATATGAGTTCTCAATGATGTATATCAAAATTGATATTCCCCAAAATGTAAGGTTCTATAACCTCTATCATATAATCTGTTAATCATTTGTACAATCTCTACAGCAATTAATCTATCTAAAACAGAGTGGTTACATTAATGCTCATCAAGCACAAGCCAACAATGATGTGGTCAACGGTACTTTCCTTGTTAATGTACACTATACTTCTATTCGTTTTGATACAGGATCCGATAAGAGTTTTAAATCTTTGGAATTTGAACCTTTACTTCTTTTCCTAGAAATTGATTAGGAAATCCGTTTATAATGGCTAATGTAAAACTTATTAGACTTGATGCGGTATTATCCAATTGCAAGTGTAGCCTGAACGCGCATGATTTCTCCATTGACCTAATACCCATGCACTTGGATAGTTTTGATGTCATCATACGCATGGATTGGTTATCAAAGAATCATGCCAAGATCATTTGTTGTGAAAAATACATTCGTATCCCTCTCTCGCAACTTCAAGAACTCAAGGTGTATGGTGAATAAAAGACCAACGGCCTTACTCTTACGATTGCGACTTTCCCAAAGAAGTTTCCAAAAACGTCATCCATTTACCTCTGACTTGACAAGTCGAGTTTCGTATCAATCTTATTCCAGGTGCTAACCCCTTGTGAAACCCTATTACCGTCTTGCAGCATCTAAACTCCAAGAACTTGCAGGTCAAGTGCAAGTATTAACTAATAAGGGATTCATCCGGCCAAGTTTCTCTCCTTAGGGTGCACCCATTCTATTTTTGAAGAATATACACCATTCTGTTCATATGTGTATCGACTATCGTGAACTCAACAAACTCATGATTAAGAACAAACACTGCCTACCTTGAATACAGGGCCTCTTTGATCAACTCCAAGGTGCAAAATGATTCTCAAAGATTGATTTACATTTTGGTTAAGATAAATTACATGTTAACGAATACGACATACCAAAAATCGCTTTTTGTACAAGGTATAGAAACTACGAGTTCATGGTGATGCCTTTTGGATTAACGAATGCACCTGCAGTGTTTATGTGCTTAATGAACCGAGTTTGTAGACCGTACCTTGATAAGTTTGTCATTGTCTTCAACGAAGAAATCTTGATACACTCCGAGTCCAAAACCGAGCATGAAAATCACCTTCGAACCATTATGGAGCTCCTAAAGAAAGAACAACTTTTTGAGAAATTCTCAAAATGTTAATTCTGGCTTAAAGTGGTTCAACTTTTGGGACACATCGTAAACGAACAAGGGATTCTCATGGATCCTGCAAAGATTGAGACCATGAAGAATCGGAAGGCACCAACAACCCTAACTAAATTTAGATAATTTCTTAGTCTAGCTGGTTACTATTGTCAGTTTATTTCAAATATCTCCAAAATAGCCTTACCACTTACTGCCTTAGCTCACAAAGGGAAACCATACAAGTTGGAATTTGATCAAGAGCAAGCATTCCAAACTCTAAAGCACAAGCTATTTAATTCACAGATCCTTACTCTCCTCGATGGAAATGACAACTTCGTAGTTTATTGGGATAATTCGATTTAGGGCCTTAGTTTTGTCTTAATGCAACGGGGAAAAGTCATTGCATTTGCATGTTGAAAATTGTAGATTCATCAAAGGAACTATACTACTCATGACCTCGAGCTCAGTGTGGTTGTGTTTTCTTTAACAATATAGAGACATTACCTATACATTACTAAGTGTGTGGTGTTCATGATTACGAATGTGAAATTCGTTATCACCCAAGAAAGGCTAATGTCGTAGCGGATGCTCTCAGTCGAAAAGCGTATAATGAATCTATCGTACTCCATAGCTTAAAAATCACATCGTATCTTCAGACTGGTATCCTCAAAGTGCAACAAATAACAATCACCTCGGGCAAATTGCACAATGAAGTGCCGAACTTCAATTCGAGACCAAGCTAAATGGTTTGATACACTTGCACAATTGTCTTTAGGTCCCAAGTCAAAATGAGTTACGAGGACTCATCATGCAAGAAGCTCATAAGTCTCGATATTCCATTCACCCTAGTGTCGACAAAATGTGCAAAGACCTTCGGGTTCAATATTGGTGGCCAGGAATGAAAAAAGATGTTGTTCTATTCATAACCAAGTGTGTTACGTGTTCCAAAGTCAAAGTTGAACATCAATGATCATCAGGATTACTTGAACAACAGGAAATTCCCGTATGGAAATAGGAAGGTATTGTAATGTTTTTTATAACCAAACTCCCGTGCACTATTTGCGTAATCGTTGACCGACTTACAAAATCTGCTCATTTCATTCCTATCCGCCAAACCTATCATGTGGAAGTACTAGCACGGATTTACATCAATAATATTGTGTGTAGACATGGCATTCCTCTGAATATCATCTCTGATCGGGGTGGTCGTTTTATATCTTATTTATGTCAATCGTTACAATATGATCTCAGGACTCCTTTAAATCTTAGCACCAGTTATCACCCACAAACCTTGGTAGACATGCTATGGTGTTTTGTGATTGATTTCGGTGGGAATTGGGATTCTTACCTACCTCTTATCGAGATGGCTCTTTTCGACGCACTTTACGGTCGGAAAAATGTCGATGTCCGGTTTGCTAGAATGAGCTTGGGGAAGCTCAAGTTACAGGTCCTGAAGTGGTTCAAGAAACTACAAACCAGATTATTCGTATTCATGAAAATATTACTACCGCTAAAAGCCGACAAAAGAGTTATGCCGACAATTAGTGAATGCCGTTGGAATTTTAAGTTAACGACCTTGTTCCACTCAAGGTATCTCCTTGGAAAGGAGTTGTCCGATTTGGAAAGAAGGGCAAGTTAGCTCCTTGATATGTAGGCCCCTTCAAAATCTTGGAAAGGATAGGTAAAAAGGCTTATCGACTTGAGCTGCCTGAAGAACTTTCAAATGCACATCCGACATTTCATGTGTCAAACCTTAAAATGTGCTTAGCAGATGAAAACTCACGTATAAAAGGTCTTCAGTCCTATGAGACATCCTTCCTTTCATACACCGCCACCTCCTGCACCAATTTGTAGGCCTCAACTATTGGACCTTCTTCCATTCACTCTCCTATAGTTACCCCTCCATATTATCCATTTGTTGCTGTTAACACTTCATCTGTGAACTCACAGATTGGTGAGTCAAAATTGACAACTGTTGATTATGATGATGCCACAACTCATGAATGTGCAAAAATAAACAAATCTTAATTCTCTTCTCTACTCTAAATAGAAATTATAGACACATATCTAACTTATTGCATTTAATCCTTATATGAAGAGAATTTCTCCATGCTTGAATAGTTTATGGTACATGGACAGCGGAGGATCTAGGGATATAAATGGATGCAAATCTATTCTCAAAAATATCACTTCAATGAATGAAGGATCTGTGTTCTTTGGAAATAATGCAAAGGGTTGGATTGTTGGGCCTGGCTTTGTCTCAAGTGGAAAAATGCACTTTAATGATGTTTCTTCAGTTGACAAGCTCAAGTTTAATCTCTTGAGTGTATCTAAAATAAAGGTCTTAGTTGAACAACACACTCTCTTGACTAGCTAAGAGATGTGGAAATGTCTATGTTGTCGACATGACAACTGACTCTAAGTCTTTAACCCCCACTTGCTTTATTTCAAAGGCTTCATCTTCTAAAATTACCTTATGGCATAGGAGATTTAGCCATCAAAATCATCAAACCTTTCATAACTTTTCTACTCTTTCACATGTAAGAGGATTTACTTCCAAAGAAATTCACTTTGAAGGTCAACATGATTCTTGCATAGAAGGGAGGCAACATAATTCATCACATAAGTATATTAAGGAATCAAAAACAAAAGCTTTTCTTCACATGCTGCACATGGATTTGTTTGGTCCAGTGAAGGTGGCTAGCATAGATAGAAAGAAGCACTTCTTAGTTGTAAGCCGATGATTACTGAAGATACTATTGGATCTTTTTTTTGTTCATCGAAGATGAGATTGCCGATAAAATAAAAGCCCTGATCACTCAGATTGAAAGACAATTTGATCTTCCAGTCAAAGCAATAAGAAGTGATAATGGGACTGAATTCAAGACCAAGTTCTTGATGACATCTATACCCTTAAAGGTATTATGAGACAATTTAGTGTTCGCAGGACTCCTGCTCAAAATGGAGTAGTTGATAGAAAGAATAGGACACTTACTGAAGCTGCTATAACAATGCTAGCTGACTCAAGATTACCCTTATCCTTCTGGGCCGAAGCAGTGAACACAGCTTGCTCTGTCTTGAACAGAGGTCACATTATGAAACGACATAGCAAGACTGCTTATTAAGTCCTTCATAAAATAAAACCTCTCGTATCATTTTTCTGAGTTTTTGGAAGTCCTTGTTTTATACTAAACAGAAACGATTCCTAGTCAAAATTTGCTGCAAAGGTGGACTTAAATGCTTTGTGGGATATTCTCAAACTTTAAAAGCCTATAGAGCTTTCAATATTTGAACAAAGATTGTTGAAGAAACCATAGATGTAAAATTCAATGAATTTTCATATCCTTCTTTCTCTGCTACTCCTGAAGATATTTTTGATCTTAAAATTTCATCTATCTTTCTTCTGTTTCATCTTCACCCAATCCTTCTTAATCTTGTTAAACTTCTAAAAATCTCACATATATTGAAGATTTCTCAGATCTCCTTCTTTATTTACATTCTCTATTGGGGAAGAAGATTCATCAAATGTGGGAGCAGATTCCTATGCAGGAAGAATTATTGGTGTGTTGTCAACAACTGGAGATAAAGATTTTAAAATATGCTCAAAAATAAATGGAAGATTTCTCAGATCTCCTTCTTTATTTCCCATCATCTCTCATCTAAGAAATCTTCCATTTATTTTTGAGCATATTTTAACATCTTTATCTCCAGTTGTTGGCAACACACCAATAATAGTTCCTACATAGGAATCTGCTCCCACATTTGATGAATCTCCTTCCCCAATTGAGAATCCTTCTACATTTGATGTTCCTTCTACAAATAACTGTCTAGAGATCATTTTAATGACAAAAAACTTCCTCTTGAACAAATCTTAGGTGATTTAGACAAAGTTTCCAACCCAGAAGCCAAATTGCAAAAATTTATCTTCATACAGTCTTCCTATCGCAAATAGAGTCATCTAAATATTAAAAGGCTCTAAAAGATAATAACTTGGAAGCTATGCAAGTAGAACTATTCCAATTCAAGAGACAAATTGTTTGGACTCTTTTTCCCTTTCTAAAAAGCAAATACCGTATAGGAACTAGATGGGTATTTAGAAATAAAACTGATGACAGAGGTATTGTAGTAAAAATAAAGCCAGATTGGTAGTTCAAGGATACTGCTAAGAGGAAGGCATAGACTATGATGAAACCATTGCCCCTGTAGCTAGATTAGAAGCGATCAGACTTTTCCTTGCTTTTGCTACTTCTCATTAAATAGAAGTGTTTCAAATGGACATCAAAAGTGCCTTTTTGTATGGAACAATAAAAAAGGAAGTCTATGTATGTCAACCACCAGCCATTGAAGATGTTCATTATCCTCATTGGGTGTATAGAATAGACAAGGTACTTTATGGTTTGAAACAAGCTCCAAGAGCCTGGTATGACACTTTGTCTCAATTTCTTCTATCAAATGAATTTACCTAGGGAACCATAGATAAAACTTTGTTCACTATAAGGATTGGGAAAGATCTTCTGCTTGTCCAAATTTATGTTGACAACATTATATTTGGTTCAATCAATCCTTCTCTATATGATTAATTTTCTAACCTCATGTATTCAAAATTTATATGAATGCATTAAGTGAATTATAAACATTTCTAGGCCTTCAAATTCAACAAACACCAAATGGTATTTTCATTCATCAGGTGTATGATTGGAGCACTAACGTATCTAACTGCATCTAGACCAGACGTTATGTTTGCCACATGTGTTTGTGCCAGATACCAATCTTCCCCAAATCAATCTCATTTATCCTTTGTGAAGAAGATATCCAGATACCTAAAAGGTAACCTTGTCCTTGGTATATGGTATCCTGCTAATCAACCTTGTAAGCTTGTTTCTTTTTTTAATAGTGATTATGCAGAATGTTCCCTTACAAGAAAATCAACTTTTGGAGGATGCTAGTTCTTTTCAAACTATTTGGTGCCTTGGCAAAGAAAGAAGCAAACTTCTATCTCAAAGTCAATTGATGAAACTGATTACATTGCTGCAGTCCATTACACTACACAAATTCTTTGGCTTCAATACTAGTTACTAGATTTTGGAATAACTGATATAAAAATTCCTCTTTTAGAAATAAGACACCATTTTATAACAGAATGTATGAAAGTAACTAATTGTTCTAGAACGTGTCTCAACAATTGATCAAATTGTAGATATTTTTACTAAACCATTGGATTTATCCACTTTTTCTAAATTTGCTACTAAATTGGGCATGATGAAATATGACTTAATTAATCTGCAATGTCTGAATCAAAATAAAATGCTTGATTTTAAATTTTATTTAAAATTTTTCGTTTTCTTCTTCTTTCACTCTATTTCTTTTTATTAAACATTAAAGGCCAGTCCATTGATTGATCTAACAACGGACAAAAGGAATAACCACTAAAAGAGTAACCTTTGTTTATTCCTTCATGGATATATCTAATCGCTATTAAACCAGTATGGACATACCAATCCGTTGTTATGTTCCACGGTTTCTATTTATCCGCGATTATGTCTTAACCGTTGTTACATTTTACTCCGTGGTTATCTTTCAAAATTATAACAAACCATGGTTATAACCCTTCCGTGGTTACAACAGTCTGTGGTTATACAAAATTTTTATGATCTGTGCTTATGATCATCCGTGATTATATTCTTACCCATGGATATAATCATCCGATTTTATATTCATGTACGTGGATATAATCATCCGTTATTATATCCTTATCCATGGATGTAACCATCGGTGATTACAATTTTATCCGTGGATACAAACTATCTGTTCTTTTACTATTTTGCCCCTTGACCTATGTTGATTCTCTGTTCGTCCCCTAATTTCTCTAAAACTCCATCAATCATCCTTGATCTTTATGATTACCCTAAGCTTCGATCAAGAATGTCAAGTTTTGCTAAAATATTGTGGCTTGTGAGAAATGTCGGCTAGCTCGATGTATTTACCTTAATATTTTCGTATGAGCTTTCAGTTTAAGATGATTTAGAGTAACAACATTGGACCAGGCTTCATTCCTATCAAACCTATGTCAGTTTTTGTGTGTTTTGTCGGTTTGTCTTATTTTGTCGTTTTTTTGTCAATTTCATCCTTTTTACCTGTTGTCCCTTTTCGATTTTGACCTAATCGGACCCTTCGCTCTTTATTATAAATATCATTTGTTTCCTGCAACTCCGCTCTTACCCTAAATACGGTTAAGTCCTCCACATTTCTCACCTATTTTAAAAAACTCATAAACCGCTCTGATTTCAGTTTCATCTTTAAAAATCATCCATGGCGCTTGACTCCCTAAAACTCAAACCCGTCCATAACCTAATCGCCTACCTCACCAAGTCCTCCTATTATCCTTAGTATGATGAGATAACCGATCTTCTTTATAAATCTTTCATTCACACTACTCTTACCATCAACCCTCAGA
The DNA here is from genome assembly GCA_009363875.1 of Mikania micrantha. NCBI lineage: Eukaryota > Viridiplantae > Streptophyta > Magnoliopsida > Asterales > Asteraceae > Mikania > Mikania micrantha. The sequence goes on along the minus strand of SZYD01002110.1, from coordinate 3,307 downwards.
TCTCGGTCTCTGCCCTCACCAATTTTAGGCAAATTCTGCTACGGTAATCGAGGATTACACTATTGTAAGCATCTCTTCAGTGATCGTTGAGCAACATGTTATTATAACCCCTACTCTAATTTCTTTTGCCCTTAACCTTCTTGATTTTGACTCCCCTTCAACCTTCTCTTTGGGTCTCCAACATGTTGAATTTGTTCATTGTGAATACCAGGGAGTTCTAAAGAATTAAACTCTGCACAAAACCTTCTTTAATCCTAAGTACAAGTTCCTCTATTATACGATTCTTCAATGTCTTTCTTAGAAAACCACAAGTTGGGGAGAAATGTCATATGGCATGCAATATATTCTCTATGCACTTTTCACCAACAACAAGGTGTTCCTTTCAAAGATCATTCTTGATCATTTGGTTCATCACCAAAAGGCCCCTAAGTTTCTGATTTACGGTAGGTTTGTAATGGCTTGTCTGTTTAATCAAATAAACATTGTTTTTCATGTTGTCCTTCTCTTCCAAATCAAGGAAATTGACAAGCAAACCTTTGTTAGGTTAAATACTGATGCAAAGATACTGGATGACACTAAGGACACAGCCATCCAAATTAAACCCATATCCACCTCTTCTTTCACACCTACAAAGGAACAAACCAAAAGAAAACCTTCCAAAGCCTCCTCTAAAAAGCCTAAAAAGACTGTTTAGAAGGATGAGATCCTTGAACATGTCACTATCCCTACTGGACAAAAGGATCCACTGAAATATTCTCTTAGGTGAATCCAAAATCTCAACCCTAGTCAACTCCTCATCAATATTTTCAACATGATGATGTTTTACCCTAAAGGGAAACCACACAAGTTGATGAAGTATCTCCTGATACTCAGACAGGAGTCCAATATCCCATGGACAATTCTACTTCTCAAATCCAGCCTACACTTAATACAATTACCCTGTTTCTCAATGAGATTGACACAGCTCTTAGGCACAAACAGAGCAGCATCCTCATCAAACCATGAACCAAACTGTTCAATCTCCATCCCATGGAGATAAGGATGAGGTAAGGATGCCTAGTCCACCTACACACTCAGACTATATAGTTGGATCGTTCACTGCCTCTAATAGTCCAAGTGGCCATCACAAAGTTGGATAGGAACAAAGACTCCAACTATGGCAATGGCCATTGAAGTTCACAATACTGAGGCTAAAATCCCCAGTACCAAGAAACAAGGGTATATGAAAATGCTAAGGTGTACTCAGGTCATGTTGTCACTGACAATACTCTGAGGATTTAGATGATATCCTTAAAAGGATTGACGAATCAAATGCTGAGATACATGAAACAAGGGTACATGAAAATGCCGAGGTGGAATCATGTCATGTTGAAACTGACAATACCGTCAGGGATTGAGATGATATCCTTAAAATGATTGACGAATCAAATCATAAAATTGAGAAATTGGCGACCAATGTACAAAATCTACACACCAATGTAGCCAAACTCACTGAGTTGGTTACATAAGTGTTGAATGACATAGACCTACAAGCCAAATCTAACCCAATGCAGGCACCTTCCTATGAAGGTACCCCAACACACCTTACCCACCTCAAATATTCCCCACCTTGACACCACCCGCCTAAACACCCTGTTTAACACATGCGGTGGACAACCACTCCATCTACCTGAAATCCCTTTTAGGTATAGCTCCTCTTCCCCTTGTTTCAAAGAATCGGATGATGAAGCCAAAAAAAGGAGACTGAGAAGCCCCTATATGCTGCTTAGATAGCCAAACTGGCTAAGGATGAGTATGAGCGGCAGAAGATGAAGGCTATAAAGTAGAAAAACCAAGAGGCTCTCCTCAAGGCTGCTCTAGATCAACAGTTTTAGACTAAAAGTGACAAGGCTAGCCTTGAAGAAAAAGATAACGAGGCCTCTTCTCATATGAACACTAGCAGTTCTGGCACAACCAAAAAGTCAAATTCCAATGCCATTGAACCAGCTGCTATCATACCTATAAAGGCCATTGAAACAGACTCCCTTGTAAGCTTCGCTTAAACCAGCTTCATCTAGAACAACTCCCCCAAACCATCTTCCCATAACCCTATTTCTTCACCTGTGCAAACATCCACCAACCATGTACAAACATCCACCAACCCAGTACAAATATCAAATAACCCCATTTCCTCTAGACAAACAAAATACCCACTCCTATGAATACATCAAAACCCCCCAAATCCAACCAAAGAATCCTCTCCTACCCATTCTCCCAAATATGCTTCCCAAACTATTCTAAACCTTTCAAAAATTCCTCTCAAACCCCAACCTAATATAAATATTTCTTTTTCAAAAAAATAATTGCTAACAAATACAAGTCGTTCTCTGCCAAACCCCAAAAACCACCAACTCCAAATAAAGATTTGATTCTGAAAGCGATGATAATAAGATCATCTCATCACTAAGGCCAAGAAAAAGGAAATTTGTGATCGACGATGATGATGATGTTCCTTCTTCTCCTCATCCCACCAAAATACCCTCGCCTATAAAACAGTGGCCACGCATCTGAGGAACCTTAGCCTTCATCTGCAAAGCAATCCTTCTCCCCAAAGAGGCACTTTACTACCACTGAAGAAACTCAGAAAAATAAAAAAGTGTAGTGAGAGAGAGAGAAGAAGAATCTCTAAATGATCTTGTAGCCACTCGCTGTTGGGAGACGAATTTATCCAAGCCTACCAAGATCAAATTAATCAGTTTGATCCAAAATAGAAAAAGGAATACCAAGCTGAGAGGGAGGAAATAATAAGTTCTTGATTGTAGAAGGCAAGTACAAGGTGAAACCTTCATGAACTAGGACAATGCTAGTCTCAGGTTGGAGTTTGGAGTCTTATCTACTAGAATAAAGGAAGAAGCAAAGAAGTAGAGAGATCCTGACTAGAGAGATCCAAAATGGTTGGGATTCAAGGAATGCCATTCTAAGGTGGAGGGATAACACCTTGTATGATGACTTGTCCAAGTTAAATAAGGTAAATAAGAATCACCCTAAACTTTGTAGGAATCTACTCAATCATCATATGCCCTTGGTCCTTACAAATCCTCAACCGTAAAGGAGTCCAAGGAAGCCACCACAAACTCCATGATTGATCATCTGATGAGTGGATCAATGGGAGCTCTTGAAGTTGACCCAATACTAAAACCATTGGGTGGCAACTTTAATGCTAAGTTTGTAATTGAAGAGGAGATCAAGCCTGATATTCTGGATAGGTATAAACATGGTAAATATGTTGTAGCCAGAACCATAATAAACAAAAGATCCAAGGCCAAAA